>RYFJ01002313.1:0-48184 GCA_003991445.1 Oryza meyeriana var. granulata
GCCATCTTTCAAAAAAAGACAAGGCAAAATCTATTTGTCAGCGAGGTCCTTGCCGACTCCAAAACAGATACCCGAGGTCCAGAAGCTGCTATTACGGCCTTACTCATCACAGTCCGAAAAGCTGGTGCCAACTACTTTCAAGCCACTCAAGTTCACGGGGTCCACAGCGTTTTCCAACTCGGATGTCCTTCATAATCGCACGAGGCCACCGGCCGGATCGCAAATGGCGCACGTCGAGCTGATGGCGTTTGAACATTCACCTATTCAAGCCACGGACAGCTATCAAAGTCTCAAAGCTCTGGCGACTTCAGTGGCCGAGTGGAACAAGAAGTTCAAACTCCCAAACACCAACAACAAAACTAGATACTGGACCAATTTGTACTTCGACGTCCTACGGATCGCGGTGCCGTGCTGTGTCATACTGACATCCCCCGCTGGCGAAAGTTGAAGTACGTTACTACAAATCCCACTTCCCGGCTCCCACAACGTCGCCGATACGAGGCTCTTGTATTCATGGGTCCGCATCGCCATCATCACTCGGCATTACGTCGACTGGTTGTGCGCGGCAGACTCCCAACTCGTGGTCAACCAAGTCATGAAGACTGGACATGTCTCGACGACACAATCGGCATACTGTCAGGAGGTCCGCAAGTGGAAAACAAGTTCGAAGTGCTGGATCACACAACGTCCTGCGGTCAATACAACGACGCGGGCCGATTGAGCTTGGCAAACATTGGGATCCAAGCGAGAAGGGTCCCGGACTGGAATCTTCGCAGCAACTTAGGAGCATCAAGTCAAGAAGAAACCGGCACCAAGCAGAGTCGGGAGGCGAGCCTACCCCGAACCACCGACGAAGTGCTGCACATATGTCAAGACTGGAGGGTCCTGTTCTCAAATTCCTCCTGGACGATGAAACTCCCAGAAAAGATCGCAACAAGCCCGGGGGATTTTTTTTTTTTTTTTCAATCAAGGCGTCGAAGCAAAAGCTCTCCTGGCTAGTCGGAGAAGACCTGTTACCGAAGGAGCGCACCGGTGTCCTCTGCGCTGTGTCACCACGAGGAAGGCAAAGCAGATCCGCATTCAATCCACCTCGGGCATATGTTGGCAACCACGCTGCATCCAGGACGATTAGTCGGAAAGCTTACCGCAGGGATTCTTCTAGCCCACCCAGATCACAGACGCCAAAGACATCTTCGCAAGTGCGAGGGTTGCCAGTTCTTCGCCAAAGAACAGACAAATCTCCGCCCTAGGAACTTCCAGACTATCCCCATCTCTTGGCCATTTCGCAGTATGGGGGCTCGACATGGTCGCGACCATTTCAAAGAAAGCGCCAGTAAAGGGTTCACACATTTATTCGTCGCAGTGGAAAAAATCACCAAGTGGATTGAGGCTAAAAACCCGTCGCAACAATCACAGCGGCACGAGCAAAAGGACTTCATCTTGAGTATACTATACCGGTTTGGGTCCCTAACCATATCATAACCGACAACGGCACTCAGTTCGCGGCAAAGCCTAATTCCCAATATTTCTGCTACGACTTCGGCATCAAGATCTGCTATGCGTCTGTGGCACACCCGCGAGCAACGGGCAGGTGAGCGAGCCAACGGCATGGTCTTACAAGGCATCAAGGCCAGGAAATATACGACCGACTACAACCATATGCGGGTCGGTGGGTACAAGAACTACCATCCTGTTCTCTGGTCTCTCAGAACCACGGTTAGTGGGCAATAGGGCAATCCCCTTTCTTCCTGGGTCTACGTACTGAGGCCATTTGCTACCGACCGAGATACAGTTCGGCTCTCCGCGAGTCCGGGCTTACTCGAAGACGATTCCCAAACAGCACCCGACTTGATCGAATTAGATCAGCTGAAGAAGCAAGAGACGCCGCAACAATCCAGGTCGGCAAGGTATCTTCAAGGCCTGCGTCGCTACCACAATCGCAATGTCCGTGGCCGCGCCTTTTTGGTCGGGGATCTCGTTCTTAAGGAAGATACCAAACCACCAAGGATAGGCATTTTAAACTATCCCCCATCTGGGAAGGGCCGTTCATTATTAGCCGAGGTCACGCGGCCAGGCGCCTACCGACTGAAGACCAAAGACGGCGTCCTCATCACCAACTCATGGAATATTAGAACAGCTACGTCCTTTCTTTATACCTGAGTCTTACTTTTTCCATGTGTAACAGTTTTTCCCGACTCACTACGCCGCTTGTTCCAATCGATAGTGAGTCGGGCTGCATGTATATATGTGTTCTGTCATCAAATAACATACAAGCTTATCGACCTCGGTTAATGAGCCTTGCCACGACTGATGGCATTCGCCCGGAGTATAGCATCTTCCTCCGAACGATTTTTATCAAGTTCTATTTGAACTAGCTCGGTGCATGCTACATGGTCGGGTAAAGCTAATGACAACCCGAAATAATAAGTTTGGCGGCGCACGACACATAATTCACACATGATCGTATATGAAAGCATATGTATACACCGACTACAGAATATATTGCCTTACAGACCCAGGTCTCGGGTAATCGCTTCAGCAGTCGGCTTCGCCTGTGAGATCAGCTCCAGCGCTTCCTCGGGCGTCGTCTCCTCGGAAAATCCCTCCCGATGGCCTCAATGTCCGCCCTCGGGTAGAGATGGACTTGGTCATTGCTAGGTCTGGGCCACGCCGGCGGCAACCCACTCGTCTGAGTACCTTTTCAGGGCACTCGGCGCGTCCTCGAGACGCCCCATTATTTGAGGAATTCTGCTACAGCTGGTCCCCACTGAGCGGGGATCCACAAAGGTCAAGGAGCCCCTTCACGGACCCGACGAGGGCCTCCCGTGACTCCCTGATTGACCTTATCTCCTCCGTGTAGAACCGGTACTTGGGCCTGGACGTTGGCTCTCATGCCTGCCCAGATCGGCCGGCAAGTAAGCTTGTCAGGATCGGCTACACACAGGGTGAATAATGTATTGGCTGAGATCACAGTCGGGTTGAGGACTTACTTTCGTAGTCGGCCTCCCACCGGCCACGGTCTTCTCCAGTTCGGCCTTCTCCTTACGAGCTCGACGTCGGCCTTCTCCAACTCGCGACCTTCTCTCCCCGGTCAAGCTCGGTGTTGGCCTTTGTCAGGTCGAGCCTTGACCCTTTCAAGCTCGGCCTTGGCTTCTTCGGCCTCCTTCAGCTGCGACTCCCTCTCCGCTTCGAGGTCTGCACCACAGATTAGCCAAGAGCTCAATCACGCAGTCATGACACCACCAAGCAGTCGGATCGACGTAGCTGGATTGATTACACCAACGGTCCAGTCGGGAGATATGCTCGAGGATTTTACCTCTGATCTTCTCGGCTAGGCCCATGGTCTCAGCCCTGAGCTGATCAGCGCCGCTCTTCAGCCAGGCCTCCCTCCTCGTGTGACGCGCCCCCATCTCGGCCTTCAATGCCCGGAGTTGTTGTAATTCCGCGAGGTGGGGAGCCATCTCGACCAGGATCTCTGTCATCGCCTCGTTGGGCGGTCGACGAGCTTCTGCTCAGGACAAGGAACAAACCGACGACAGAGTCAAACACCTCAAGACAAGAAGATTGCTGGAGGCTTCACTACAAGAATCATACCCGACCCCTTGACCCCTTGGGACCGTTGGATGCGGCACGAAGCAGGCTTCTCACGCTCTCTCCTTGGCGACGACTTCATCGAGCCTGAAGCTTTTCATAGTGCCGTCGCGAGTGGTCCACGAGAAGGTCCGGGGCATCACACGTGGGGGAGCTTCGATCCGAGGCAAATGTGGGATCTCCGGTGGCGGCGGCCAACGGCGACGATGGCGATGACGATAACGCATGATGGCGACGGGGTCCTGGCCTCGGCATCGCCTTCCCTACAACCATTGGGGACCCGCTCGGGGGATCCGTCCCCCGCTTCCGCGACGTATTGGTGCCTCGGGGCGGCTGGGACCTCAGTTTCAGCAGCCACCTCTCAGGTCGTGGCGGTAGTGGCCCTGTAGTCGGAGCCACCTCGGTTTCAGCGACCAGGGCTGGCCGCCGGCTCAGCAGGTGTGTTCGCTGCTGCTGACTCGGCTGGGGCGGACTCATCAAGCAGAGCAGATGGGTCGACCTTTTTGAGGTCGATATCGGCCCGCTTCCTGCACAACGAAGCAAGACGTCAGGACTGTATTTTAACATACAACGACTACAGAATGCTTGGAGTAGCGCACCTCTTGGAAAACTTTTAGCTTCCTGCTAGCGTGCCCGCGCTCCCCGGCGAAGCGCTAGCATCGGCACTCGCCCCGGTCGGTATCGTCGACGGCAGAGGCATGTCGGCCTGAGTCGGCCTCGACTCTGGTACGGTTGGTTCGGGTTCCTTCGCCCAATCGCCTCTGCCCTGATTGGCCCTTGGCGCGCTGTTGCTGAGTACGACAACGTCGAGCCCAAGCCTGCTGCTCTCAGCCTGGGACTCGACCGCGTGGGCGTTGTGGCAGCGGTGTCCTTTATCTTCAAGCTACCGCTCATGGCACGCGCTGTCATGGCCCCCTCGCCCCGATATAAAATTGGCTTCTTCCCCGCTCTCTTGGAGCCGGGTTGGGCATCAGAGGACTCCTTGGCCTCTCCTCGGCGCGACCGCAGACAATGGACGAGACTCTTCATCAAATTCCTCGTGCCACTACAAGCAAGTCGACAAGATACCATCACGCAAGGTTGAACAATCATCGTTCCACAGGCGTTCACCACAGAAGAAAGTAGAAGGTTACCTTGGTCCGCGGCCGGATGAAGCTATAGGCAGCAACTCGCGGTTATCATCTTCGGTGGCAACGACCCCTTCGGAGAAGAAGCCAAACAAGGTATCGGTTACTGCCCCCTTGTCCGCTGTCTCGCTGCTCACCCGGTCGGATCGTGTTTACCTCTGAAGGCCCAGCCGAAAGCGCTTCTCAGCTTCAGCGGCTGGACGCGCCTCGTCAGGAAACGACGAGCCACCCAGGGCCTGTCAAGCCGGCCCTCTTGAGGTCATCTATCTTCGTCAGCAATATGTGTGCCTGGCCCAGTTCTTCAAAGGTTGGCTCCGAAGAACCAGCTTGGCAACACCGCCGGCGGCATACCAGTAAACGGGCGCAAGGAAGGAGCTAGATCGGCACAGTAAAACCACTCTTTGTGCCAGCCCTTCAGAGAAGATTTCAAGGGCAAATCGATATATGTTTTCTTCCCGTCACTCCTTAGTTGAAGACCAGCCCCCCCAATCACACTGATATTACTCTTGGAAGGCTGGGGCTTGACATGGAACAAGTGTCGGAAGAGGATGAAATGGGGCTCAACACCTAGAAAGCACTCGCAAAGAGTAACGAATATGGAGATCTGAAGGATCGAGTTGGGATTTAAATGCACCAACTCCAGCCCATAGAAATCAAGGATGCGGTGGAAGAAATCAGACGACGGAAGACACAAGCCCCGATCAAAGAAAGAGGCGAAAACTACCGTTTCACCAGGCCGGGGGTTGGGGCTCGACTCATCCCTCGCCGACCGCCAACGGACCACTTCTTGGCTGGGCAACTTCAGCTCGCTCTCCAACCGTTTCAGCTTCACCGAGCCGCAATCCGAGATCGGCCAAGAACTCCCTGGCGCACCCGCAGGATTCGTCGCCTTCGGCATGACTGAGGTGTTGAGATTTGGGGAAAGCAAATCGGGGGCTTGGAATAAACGAAGAGGATTGAAATCGCCCGAGTCTGGGTGGGGAACGGCTGCTGCTAACCCTAGGCCCGGGTGGGAGGCGAAAAGCTAGGCGCGAAGGTGGAAGATGAAGAGATTGGTTGCTTTGGGAAGACGATGGAATCTTTTTCTCTCTCCCCATCCTTTTATAGCCTGAACGACGACTAGATGGGCCCAGGCCTACACAGTTGGTATTGGGCCGACAAGATATGAGTTCCTACAGTAGCATGCTCCATGTGGGCCGCCCGCAGGCTGAGTTGAAATTATAGCGCTGGTGCTACTCACAGGAATCGATGAGGTAAACAGATATGCTTCATGAGAGCCTTACTGCTAAACAAATATGTTTGGGCATCTGTTTTATCCACCAGGTCTCGAGGATATATCCTTATAAGGATCACAAGCTGGTCTTCATTAAAATTGGGGATGCAGGTATCTTTCTCGGGAACACCTGACCACGTAATGGATTTATTTTCATAAAGTGGAATTCGGCCTACATGCGTGGCTATCAGTTGCCATGAGCAACATTATTCCAGCCGACATGACGCTGAAGAGTCTAACTTTCGAGTAGTGCACTACTCGGAAGAGACTATAAATTTCTCATTCCCGCTGACATGACGCGGAGGAGTCTAACTTCTAGGTGGGACGCCACTCGGGAAAGACTATAAACTCATATTCCGACTGACATGAAGTCGAAGAGTCCTATATACGAGTAGCCTCCTACTCGGCAAGACTATAAATTATATTCCAGTTGACATGATACCGAAGAGTCTCATATACCAGTAGTAATCTACTCGGGAAAGACTTCCAGGTTAAAGATCTTTGACTTTATGTTTAATTGTCTTCACAATTAAGCACAAAGTCGGGGGCTACACCTAATAGGTGCGCCTATTCGGCGCACACTATTCATTTATCTACATGAAGCCCTTCATAGCCTCGCTGCCAGCTGACATGAAGCAGGACTCGGGAAGACTTACTCGGACAAAGAGTACTCGGGAGCATCGCACTCGGGTAACCTTCACCGTGGAGGATGAGCACTCGGCATCAGCTGTGACTCAACTATGAAGGTCTCAGGGGCTACTGTGGGAGCCATGGGCCCCGGGTACCTCACTACAAGCACATGGGCCACTCGGATAGAGGATGGGCCAGATCATGTAATTAGAGATAAGATAGCACCCGGCAGGCTGTGCCTTGTACAATAAGGAAACATAGCCTTAGTCGGATAGGATTCTATCTCTAATAAGGAAATCCCTTGGTCGTATCCGACTGGGATCCTTACCATGTACCCCTGTCCCCTAGTATATAAAGGGAGGCAGGGCGCCTCATGAGGACACATCAGATCATTGATCACAAATCCACCACAGAGGAATAACACCTCAACTGGACGTAGGGTATTACCTCACAACGAGGGCCTGAACCAGTATAATTCCCTCGTGTTCCTCTGCAATCCACCGAATTCCAGGTCGCCGAGTACCCCCATAGTATTATTGCCGGTGCAAAGCATCGACAGATTTGTAAGACGTACTTTAGTTTTTCACCGGTGGGGGACGTCAATATGACTCCAGCCCCGGCGCCGCCGATCCGTAGAGAACCGTCGAAGTACATTGTCTAGTACTCTAGCTTTGCTGTTGATGTAGGCAGTTGAGCGTCTGTCCTCTCGGCCACGAAGTCGGCTAGGGCTTGTGATTTAATTGCTGTCCGTGGCTGAAAGGTGATATCAAATGCCATCAACTTGAGTGCCCATTTAGCGATTCGGCTGGTGGCCTCGCGATTGTGAAGGACATCCCCGAGAGGAAACGCTGTGACCACCGTGACTTGATGTGCTTGGAAATAATGCACCAGCTTCCGGACTGTGATAAGTAGGCCATATAGCATCTTTTGGACCTGCGGATATCTCATCTTCGAGTCGGCAAGCACCTCGCTGACAAAGTAAACTGGCCGTTGTATTTTCTGGATGTGACATTTTCGGATAGCTCGACCACCAGCACCGTGCTGACTACCTGAGTGGTTGCCGCCAAATATAGCATTAGTGGTTCTTGGGGCATAGGTGACGCCAACACGGGAGGTGATGTGAGAAATTGTTTGAAGTCTTCGAAGGCTTGTTGGGCGTCCGGAGTCCATTTGAAATTGTCTGCCTTTTTGAGTAGCTTGAAGAAGGGCATACCCCGTTCGCCCAGTCGGGAAATAAATCGGCTGAGAGCCGCCATGCAGCCTGTTAGCTTCTGGACGTCTTTCTGGTTAGTCAGGGGAGCCATGTTCATTATGGCGTTGACTTTCTCTGGGTTAGCCTCGATGCCATGATGCGAGACGATGAAGTCGAGTAACTTGCCGGATGGCACTCCGAAGGCGCATTTTTCCGGGTTCAACTTCATTTTGAATCGTCGAAGATTATGGAAGGTTTCTTCCAGGTTAGCGATGAGGTCTTCTTTGGACTTGGTCTTGATCACCACGTCATCGACGTAGGATTCCACGTTGCGCCCGATCTGAGTGTGCAGACACCACTGAATTGCCCGTTGATAGGTTGCTCTAGCATTTTTTAGACTGAACGGCATTGTGATATAGCAGTACGCTCCAAACGACGTGATGAAAGATGTCTTTAAGTAGTCTTCCTCCCTCAGGCTGATTTGATGGTATCCCGAGTAGCAGTCGAGAAAGCTGAGTAGGTTGCACCCGGCCATGGAATCTACCACCTAATCTATCCTGGGAAGACCAAATGGGTCCTTGGGGCACGCCTTGTTGAGATCGGTGTAGTCGACGCACATGCGCCGTTTACCATTTTTCTTCTAGACCAGAACTGGGTTTGCCAGCCAGTCCGGGTGAAAGACCTCCTTGATGAACCTGGCTGCGAGGAGCTTGGTGATCTCCTCCCGGATAGCATCCTTGCGATCTTGAGCAAAGCGCCGCAGCCGTTGCTTGACTGGCTTGGCGTCTGTCTTCACATTTAGGGCGTGCTCGATCACCTCTCTTGGTACGCCCGGCATGTCGTACGGTTTCCATGCAAAGATATCTTTATTGGCTTGTAGGAAGGTGACGAGCGCGTCTTCCTATTTGGGGTCGAGTTCGGTCCCGACTAGAGTAGTCTTCGAGGGGTCGGAAGGGTCCAGGGGGATCTTCTCCGTGTCAGAGTCCGCTGAAATTCCCGACTTCGTCGCCTTTTTTGCTGGAACTTGATCTTGCTCGACTTCAGTTGTGACGGCTTGCCGAATGCTATTGCGCCCGACTGCCGCCTCTTGTGATTGAGCCAGTTCGCAGCTCTCCTTGTCGCAGGTGAAGGATTGCTTGATGTTGCTGCGGAGGGAGAGGACTCCTGCTGGCCTAGGCATCTTGAGCACCATATATGTGTAGTGCGGTATCGCCATGAATTTGGCGAGTGCCGGTCGTCCGAGTATCGCATGGTACGCGGTCTCGAAGTCGGCAACCTCGAAGCAGACGTTTTCCGTGCGGAAGTTATCCCGCATGCCGAAGGTTACTAGCAATGTGATCTACCCGAGTGGAGTTGATGATAGGCCGAGAATTATCCCGTGGAAGGGCGCAGTGCTCGGCCGTAATTCTTAACGAGGGATCTTCATCTCGTCCAAAGTCTTGGTGAATAAGATGTTGAGCGCGCTACCTCCGTCGATGTGGGTTTTCTTCAGCCTGATGTTTCTGATGACCGGGTCTAGGATGAGTGGATAACGTCCTGGGTGAGAAACCTGATCTGGGTGATCTACGCGATTGAAGGTAATGGCCATCTCTGACCAGCGCAGGTACTAGGGGGTGTCCGCCGTAGAGACCGTATTGATGTCACATGCTGATAGCTTCTGTTTGCGCTTGGACACGTACGCGGACGGCCTTCCAAAAATATGGTTGATCTTGGAAATCATCGGCCGGACACTGATCTGGCTTGTCTTTGTCCTTGTCGGTGCCAGATGATGAAGCCTGCTCGAAGGCAAACTTCTTAAGCATGTAGCAATCTTTGGCCGCATGCTTGCCCTTGGGGTGGAAGGGGCATGGCCCGCTCATGACCTTCTGGTAGTCGTTATTCCGTTGGGGCCGCGACCGAGTGCGTTCCATGTTGGCCACCTCGTTGTCCGATTTCCGCTTGCTGCTGCCAGACTTGTTTTGAGACGGCTCGTTGTCGGCTTTCACCTTCTGATCCTTTTGTCGGGACTCCTTCTTCTCGTCGAGGGCCTCTGCGATCGCTTCAGCCGAGTCGGCGTATTTGTTGGCCATGTCGAAAAGAGCCCGGATAGAAGGTGGTGGCTTCTGAGTGAACTTCGCGATGAACGGGGCGTCTTTTACTCCCTTGCGAAAGGCGGCAGTGACAGCCTCGTCGCGGATCGTTGGGATCTTATTGCGCTTCTCGGAGAACCTTTTGATAAAATCACGTAGAGACTCATTCTTCTTCTGGTGTAGTTGATACAGATCGTGCTCAGAAGATGGTCTCTCGTAGGTCCCCTGAAAGTTGGCGATGAACCGCTCCCTGAGTTCTCCCTAGGAGCAGATCGACCGCCTCGTGATGAGGACATCACTCCTTCGGATACACCTGCTGATCCTCCAGCCGTTATGCAAGGTCCAATGACCCGAGCTCGAATGCGACAATTAAATCTAGAGGTGAGCTCGTTCTTAAGCGATCCTTTTTATAGTTTTGAGAATAAATTGCTACCTAATGATGTTATCTTGCTTAGGAACATTGGAGAGGATCATGAAGTACTTGGAGAGAGGTGTGGAGGCGGAGAAGAACAGCAAGGACACCCAAGACAAGCTGGAGGCCCAGTCCAACTCGAGTTCGAGTCTGCCTCGGCCTTCAGGACCAGCCTACAGTAAAACGGATGCCCAGGATGCATACGGACTCCGTTTTTGACGATCCACATATGCGTGGAAAGATAATTTCATAAGCTAACTAATGGCTTTAGTTTGACATCCAAATTCCACCGGAATCAACAGGAATCATTAAAACAAGTCAGCATCCAGAATCTACCAGGGTGCTGCGTTACCGTCTTTTGGTCCGTTGGGCCGTGTATCGTCTTAGAGCCCATTAGAGGGCACGTCCAGGGGGTGTGACAACCCTTAGACTATATATTTAGTAGCCGCCGCCCACGTTAAGGTTTGGGTTTTGCTTTAGATCAATCTGTCTTTGAACAATTGCTGTCATCGGTTGTGAAACCCCAACTTCGAGTGTTTAATCATTCATCTGCAATTGTCACTTTAATTGAGTTGCGTGCTTTCGGGTTCTTGCTTGTGTTCTTCATTTCGCAGGCAGGGATTAGCCTTCTTGGTGAGGTCAATCAGATTTGTGACACGGTTGATAACCAGAGGAGTCATGGTGCTAAGGTTGCAGGGATCGGGTCTGTTGATCTGAAGCCGGATCGGTCTGTCGCGTTCCACCAAAATGATAGTTTTCTCTACCTGACGGAAGATCGGGAACCCCCGTCCCCCATCAAGTGGTATCAAAGCTTCAGGTTTACCATCAGGTTCACATCTTGCCCATAGTTGAGTGTTTCGCCTTCGTCCCATAGTCCACTGCAATACTCGTTTTTCCTGTCCTACAACCATCCGCGCCATAGCCTTTGCATTTTTTAGTCTCAGAGTCCGTCGTGTTGAGTTTGTGTCCTAAGTCGAGGTCTTGTTGCTGGTTAGATCGTGTTCGAGTCCAGTTCGTGTGTTTTCCCCCACTGTTTCTATCAAACCCTAGCCACCTACGCCAACTTTCCGCACATTCTTTCCGTTTTGTCCTCTAATTCGGAGTCCGTTTGTGGAAGCCATGGGCCCCGGGTACCTCACTACAAGCACATGGGCCACTCGGATAGAGGATGGGCCAGATCATGTAATTAGAGATAAGATAGCACCCGGCAGGCTGTGCCTTGTACAATAAGGAAACATAGCCTTAGTCGGATAGGATTCTATCTCTAAGAAGGAAATCCCTTGGTCGAATCCGACTGGGATCCTTACCATGTATCCTTGTCCCCTAGTATATAAAGGGAGGCAGGGCGCCCCATGAGGGCATCTCCAGATCATTGATCACAAATCCACCTCAGAGGAATAACACCTCAACTGGACGTAGGGTATTACCTCACATTGAGGGCCTGAACCAGTATAATTCCCTCGTGTTCCTCTGCAATCCACCGAATTCCAGGTCGCCGAGTACCCCCATAATATTATTGCCGGTGCAAAGCATCGACAGTTGGCGCGCCAGGTAGGGGACCGGCGAGTTTTTCATCAACAGATTCGATGGATCCCATCAACGGAGTCAAGGGCGACAAATTCTCCAACGGAGACACCATCACCTTCGGGAGCCTTGATTTCGTCGCCGATCAACTCGGCAACCTTTCCTTGGCTGAGGCAGATCCGATCTTGCCAGCCGAGGAGCTAGCCGGCGTTGCGCCAGTCGGCCCCAGGGACGTCGCCATCTCCTTCGACGATCTACTACGACAGTCCCTCACATCGCCGGACATCGGGACAACTCTCTCCTTCGGCGTCCGGCTCGCGCTAGGCCTTGAGCCAGCGTAGGTTAGGCCGAGAGGGGGAGAGATCGTCCGTCTCCCGTACGGATTCGGCGACGCTGTGCATCTGCAACCCGCGCAGCAGACCCGACCTCCAGCGATTCAGTTTGGACACGGTCATGAACCGTTTCAGATTGGATCTAGGGAGGTCGGAGTCGTCCTAACTCCGATAAACTACTCGGAGTCCGACACTACGTCGGATGGTGGTTCGAGCATCAACTCGGACTCCACCTTGGCAAGCTTCCTCCTCCCCCGCGAGATCTTCATGGCTTCAACGCCACCTTCCGAGCGTGCGCCGACTGCAGAGAGAGCAGCATGAGGAGGCGCGCCGACTACAACAACAAGAGGAGGCCAACCGACAAGCTCGCAATGACGGGCTTCGACAAGCTGGGCGAGCCGCCCAGCAGCAGATCCTCCAAACCAAAGTCGGCGACCACGATGTCTTCGTCACGCCACAACAGAACGTCGTGGCCGCCGCAACTCTGCTGGACACGCTCCAGTTTGGGCCGGACCATCAGGCCACACCAACCATCGCCAAGATCAAGGCGATGATTACTGCTGCCGCCTGCCAGCAGCAAGAACAGTCAGGCAACACTCACATACCGACCCGTCGAACGGGCTCTCCAGCGGCGGAGTCATCTGCATCAGCACGACGACGGCAGCCGGCTCCACCCGGCAGCACGAAGAGTCTCGCCAAACAACACTCGCAATACCAACTACGACAACCGGCGGCGTCACCATACGACCGCGACCCAATCAGACCTCCGATTGCGATTACAACGCGATCTTCGCCACACCCTAAGGGCCCGGCGTGAAGAATGCGAAGAGGATGAACGCCGCCGACTGGAGGATGAACACGAGCGCTTCGGTCTCCACTACGAGCGGCTACACCGCCAAAACCGAAGCCCACATCCTCGCGATAATGAAGGCATTCTAGCCATTACTCGGGAGTTACAGGACGTCCGCTGGCCAGTCGGCTTTAAGCCTACCGGAATTGAAAAGTACGACGGCAAGACCAACCCAGAGTCCTGGCTCACCGTTTACGTCCTAGCAGTTCAAGCTGCTGGGGGCGACAGCAGAGCCATGGCTAACTACCTCCCAGTCGCATTATCCGACTCGGCGAGGACATGGCTGACAGGCCTCCCAAGGCGGTCAATCGGTTCCTGGGGACAACTCAGGGAGCGGTTCATCGCTAACTTCCAGGGGACCTACGAGAGACCAGCTTCCGAGCACGACCTTTACCAGCTGCATCAGAAAAAGAACGAGTCTCTACGTGAATTCATCAAAAGGTTTTCTGAGAAGCGCAATCAAATCCCAAGCATCAAAGACGAGGTCGTCATCGCCGCCTTCCGCAAGGGAGTAAAAGACGCCCCGGCTCATCGCGAAGTTCACTCGGAAGCCACCATCCACCGTTCGGACTCTCTTCGACATGGCCAACAAATACGCCGACTCGGCTGAAGCCGTCGCAGAGCCTTCGACGAGAAGAAGGAGCCCCGACAAAAAGACAACAGGGCGAAAGCCGACAACGAGCCGCCTCAGAACAAGCCTGGCAGCCGCAAGCGGAAGTCGGACAACGAGGTGGCTAACATGGAGCGCAGTCGATCGCGGCCCCAGCGGAACAACGACTATCAGAAAGTCATGAGCGGGCCTTGCCCCTTTCATCCCAAGGGCCGGCACGCGGCCATGGACTGCCACATGCTCAAGAAGTTTACCTCCGAGCAAGCTTCATCATCTGGCGCCGACAAGGACAAGGACAAGCCAGACTCGGGTCCCGCTGATGATTTCCAGGACCCCCAAGCTGAACCCAACCATATCTTCGGGGGGCCACTCGCGTACGAATCCAAGCGCAAGCAGAAGCTATCAGCGTGGGACATTAACGCGGTCTCCACAACGGATACCCCCCAATACCTGCGCTGGTCAGAGATGGCCATCACCTTCAACCGCGCAGATCACCCAGATCGGGTTTCCCACCCGGGACGATACCCACTCGTCCTAGACCCGGTCGTCAGAAATATCAGGCTGAAGAAAATCCTCATCGACGGAGGCAGTGCGCTCAACATCCTGTTCGCCAAGACTTTGGACGAGATGAGAATTCCTCGTTCAGAGCTACGGCCGAGCACCGCGCCCTTCCATGGGATAATCCCCGGCTTGTCATCAACCCCACTCGGGCAGATAACCTTGCCGGTGACCTTCGGCACGCGGGACAACTTCCGCACAGAAAACATCTCCTTCGAGGTCGCTGACTTCGAGACCGTGTATCACGCGATACTCGGACGACCGGCCCTCGCCAAATTCATGGCGATACCGCACTACACGTACATGGTGCTGAAGATGCCCGGGCCAGCAGGAGTCCTCTCCCTCCGCAGCGACGCTAAGCAAGCCTTCACCTGCGACAAGGAGAGCTGCGAGCTGGCTCAAACACAAGAAGCGGCAGTCGGGCGCGACAGTATCCGGCAAGCCGCTACATCTGAAGTCGATCAAGATCCAGTTCCGGCGAAAAAAGCAGCGAAGTCGGGAATTTCAGCGGACTCTGACACGAAGAAGATCCCCCTGGACCCTTCCGACCCCTCCAAGACTGCCTTAGTCGGGACCAGACTCGACCCCAAATAGGAAGACGCGCTCGTCACCTTCCTCCAAGCCAACAAAGATATCTTCGCGTGGAAACCGTCCGACATGCCGGGCGTACCAAGGGAGGTGATCGAGCACGCCCTACACGTAAAGCCAGACGCCAAGCCGGTCAAGCAACGGCTGCGGCGCTTCGCTCAAGACCGCAAGGATGCTATCCAGGAGGAAATCACCAAGCTCCTCGTAGCCGGCTTCATCAAGGAAGTCTACCACCCGGACTGGCTGGCCAACCCAGTCCTGGTCCGGAAGAAAAACGGCAAATGGCGCATGTGCGTCGACTACACCGACCTCAACAAAGCGTGCCCCAAGGACCCATTTGGTCTTCCCAGGATAGATCAGGTGGTTGACTCCACGGCGGGATGCGACCTACTCAGTTTTCTCGACTGCTATTCGGGATATCATCAAATTAGCTTGAGGGAACAAGACTGTTTAAAAACATCTTTCATCACGCCGTTTGGAGCGTATTGCTATATCACAATGCCGTTCGGTCTGAAAAACGCAGGCGCAACCTACCAAAGGGCTATTCAGCGGTGTTTGCACACTCAGATCGGGCGCAACGTGGAAGCCTACGTCGACGATGTGGTGATCAAGTCCAAGTCCAGAAAAGACCTCATTGCCGACTTGGAAGAAACCTTCCAAAACCTTCGAAGATTCAAGATGAAGTTGAACCCGGACAAGTGCGCCTTCGGGGTGCCATCTGGGAAGTTACTCGGCTTCATCGTCTCGCACCGCGGCATCGAGGCTAACCCGGAGAAAGTCAACGCCATCAAGAACATGGCGTCCCCGACCAACCTTAAAGACGTCCAGAAGCTGACAGGCTGCATGGCGGCACTCAGTCGGTTTATCTCCCGACTGGGCGAACGGGGTATGCCTTTCTTCAAGCTCCTCAAAAAGGCGGACACCTTTCAGTGGACCCCGGAAGCCCAGCGAGCCTTCGAAGACTTCAAAGAATTCCTCACATCACCCCCCGTGCTGGCGTCACCCCTGCCCCAGGAACCACTAATGCTTTATCTGGCGGCAACAACACAGGTAGTCAGCACGGTGCTGGTAGTGGAGCGATCCGAACAGGGTCATCTTCTGAAAATACAATGGCCAATCTATTTTGTCAGCGAGGTCCTTGCCGACTCCAAAACAAGATACCCACAGGTCCAGAAGCTACTATACGGCCTACTCATCACAGTCCGAAAGCTGGTGCACTACTTTCAAGCACATCAAGTCATGGTGGTCACAGCGTTTCCACTCGGGGATGTCCTTCATAATCGCGAGGCCACTGGCCGGATCGCTAAATGGGCACTCGAGCTGATGGCGTTTGACATCACCTTTCAGCCACGGACAGCTATCAAATCTCAAGCTCTAGCCGACTTCGTGGCCGAGTGGACAGAAGTTCAACTCCCAACACCAACAACAAAGCTAGAGTACTGGACAATGTACTTCGACGGTTCCCTACGGATCGGCGGTGCCGGGGCTGGAGTCATACTGACATCCCCCACTGGCGAAAAGTTGAAGTACGTACTACAAATCCACTTCCCGGCTTCCCACAACATCGCCGAGTACGAGGCTCTTGTTCACGGGCTCCGCATCGCCATATCACTCGGCATACGTCGACTGGTTGTGCGCGGAGACTCCCAACTCGTGGTCAACCAAGTCATGAAAGACTGGACCTGTCTCGACGACACAATGGCGGCATACTGCCAGGAGGTCCGCAAGTTGGAAAATAAGTTCGACGGGCTGGAAATCACACATGTCCTGCGTCAATACAACGACGCAGCAGATGAGCTGGCAAACATGGGATCCAAGCGAGAAGCGGTTCCGACTGGAATCTTTGTCGAGCAACTTATGGAGCCATCAGTCAAGAAGAAACCGGCACAAGAGCAGTCGGGAGGTGAGCCTACTCCGACCACCGACGAAGTGCTGCACATATGTCAAGACTGGAGGGGTCCTGTTCTCAAATTCCTCCTGGACGATGAACTCCCAGAAGATCGCAGTCAAGCCGAGCAGATCAAGCGTCGAAGCAAAAGCTTCCTGCTAGTCGGAGAAGACCTGTACCGAAGGAGCGCATCCGGTGTCCTAATGCGCTGTGTCACCACCGAGGAAGGCAAGCAGATCCTGCATTCAATCCACTCGGGCATATGTGGCAACCACGCTGCATCCAGGACGTTAGTCGGAAAGGCTTACCGGGAGGGATTCTTCTGGCCCACCGCAGTCACAGACGCCAAAGACATCGTTCGCAAGTGCGAGGGTTGCCAGTTCTTCGCAAGACAGACAAATCTTCCCGCCCAGGAACTCCAGACTATCCCTATCTCCTGGCCATTCGCAGTATGGGGGCTTGACATGGTCGGGCCATTCAAGAAAGCGCCAGGAGGGTTCACACATTTATTCGTCGCAGTGGATAAATTCACCAAGTGGATTGAGGCTAAACCTGTCGCAACAATCACAGCGGCACGAGCAAAGGACTTCATCCTGAGTATACTATACCGGTTTGGGGTCCCTAACCGCATCATAACCGACAACGGCAGTCAGTTCGCGGCAGGCCTATTCCAAGATTTCTGCGACGACTTCGGCATCAAGATCTGCTATGCATCTGTGGCACACCCGCGGAGCAACGGGCAGGTCGAGCGAGCCAACGGCATGGTCTTACAAGGCATCAAGGCCAGGATATACGACCGACTACAACCATATGCGGGTCGGTGGGTACAAGAACTACCATCCGTTCTCTAGTCTCTCAGAACCACGGTTAGTCGGGCAACAGGGCAATCCCCTTTCTTCCTGGTCTACGGTACTAAGGCCATGCTACCGACAGAGATACAGTTCGGCTCTCCGCGAGTCTGGGCTTACTCCGAAGACGATTCCAACAGCACCCGACTGATCGAATTAGATCAGCTGGAAGAAGCAAGAGACGCCGCAACAATCCAGTCGGCAAGGTATCTTCAAGGCCTGCGTCACTACCACAATCGCAATGTCCGTGGCCGCGCCTTTTTGGTCGGGGATCTCGTTCTAAGGAAGATACAAACCACCAAGGACAGGCACAAACTATCCCCCATCTGGGAAGGGCCGTTCATTATAGCCGAGGTCACGCGGCCAGGCGCCTACCGACTGAAGACCAAAGACGGCGTCCTCATCACCAACTCATGGAATATAGAACAGCTACGTCCTTTCTATACCTGAGTTTTACATTTTCCATGTGTACAGTTTTTCCTGACTCACTACGCCGCTTGTTCCAATCGAGTAGTGAGTCGGGGGCTGCATGTATATATGTGTTCTGTCAATAACATACAAGCTTATCTCACCTCGGTTATGAAGCCTTGCCACGACTGATGCGTTCGCCCGAGTATAGCATCTTCCTCCGAACGATTTTTATCAAGTTCTATCGAATTAACTCGGTGCATCCTACACGGTCGGGCAAAGCTAATGACAACCGAATAATAAGTTTGGCGGCACGACACATATATTTACACATGATCGTATATGAAACCGTATATATACACCGACTACGAAATGTATTGCCTTTACAGACCCAGGTCTCGGGTAATCGCTTCAGCAGTCGGCTTCGCCTGTGAGATCAGCTCCAGCGCTTCCTCGGGCGTCGTCTCCTCGGAAAATCCCTCCCCGATGGCCTCAATGTCCGCCCTCGGGTAGATGGACTTGGTCATTGCTAGGGT
Organism: Oryza meyeriana var. granulata; assembly: GCA_003991445.1. NCBI lineage: Eukaryota > Viridiplantae > Streptophyta > Magnoliopsida > Poales > Poaceae > Oryza > Oryza meyeriana. The sequence continues at coordinate 18,437 of RYFJ01002313.1, forward strand.
CTGGGCCACGCCGGCGACCACCCGCTCGTCTGAGTACCTTTTCAGGGCACTCGGCGCGCCCTCGAGACGCCCCATTATTTGAGGAATTCTGCTACAGCTGGTCCCCACTGGGCGGGGATCTACAAGGTCAAGGAGCCCTTTCACGGACCCGACGAGGGCCTCCCGTGACTCCCTGATTGGCCTTATCTCCTCCGTGTAGAACCGGTACTGGGCCTGGACGTTGGCTCTCATGCCTGCCCAGATTGGCCGGCAAGTAAGCTTGTCAGATTCGGCTACACACAGGGTGACTAAAATATTGGTTGAGATCACAGTCGGGTTGAGGGCTTACTTTCGTAGTCGGCCTCCCACCCGGCCACGGTCTTCTCCAGTTCGGCCTTCTCCTTACCGAGCTTGACGACGGCCTTCTCCAACTCGGACTTCTCCCGATCAAGCTCAATGTTGGCCTTTGTCAGGTCGGCCTTGACCCTTTCAAGCTCGGCCTTGGCTTCTTCGGCCTCCTTCAGCTGCGACTCCCTCTCTGCTCGAGTCTTTAACTCCGCCTCGAGGTCTGCACCACAGATTAGCCAAGAGCTCAATCGAGCGGTCATGACACCACCGAGCAGTCGGGATCTACACAGCTGAATGAATACATCAACGGTCCAGTCGGGAAGATATGTTCGAGGATTTGACCTCTAATCTTCTCGGCTAAGGCCCATGTCTCTGCCCTGAGCTGATCAGCGCCACTCTTCAGCCAGGCCTCCCTCCTCGTGTGACGCGCCTCCATCTCGGCCTTCAATGCCTGGAGTTGTTGCAATTCCGTGAGGTGGGGAGCCATCTCGACCAGGATCTCCGTCATCGCCTCGTTGCGGTCAACGAGCTTCTGCTTGGGACAAGGAACAAACCGATGACAGAGTCAAACATCAAGACAAGAAGATTGCTGGAGCTTCACTACAAGAATCATACCGTGACCCCTTGGGACCCGTTGATGGCGGCACGGAGCAGGCTCTCACGCTCTCTCCTTGCGACGACTTCATCGAGCCTGAAGCTTTTCATAGTGCCGTCGCGAGTGGTCCACGTGAAGGTCCGAGGCATCACACGTGGGGGAGCTTCGATCCGAGGCAAATGTGGGATCTCCGGCGGCGGCAGCAACGGCGACGATGGCGGTGACGATAACCATGACGGCGATGGGGTCCTGGCCTCGGCACTGCCTTCCCCTACAACATCGGGGACCGGCTCGGGGGTTCCGTCCCCCGCGTCCGCGACGTACGGTGCCTCGGGGGCTGAGGCCTCAGTTTCAACAGCCACCTCTTGGTCGAGTGGCGGTAGTGGCCCTGTTCGGCTGGGGCAGACTCATCAAGTGGAGCAGATGGGTCAACCTTTTTGAGGTCGATATCGGCCCGCTTCCTGCACAACGAAGCAAAACATCAGGACTGCATTTTAACATACAATGACTACAGAAGGCCCGGAGTAGCGCACCTCTTGGAGAACTTCAGCTTCCTGCCAGCCTGCTCGCTCCCCGGCGAAGTGCTAGCATCGGCACTCGCCCCGGTCGGTGTCATCGATGGCGGAGGCATATCAGCCTGAGTCGGCCTCGACTCTGGTATGGTTGGTTCGGGTTCCTTCGCCCCAATCGGCCTCCGCTCTGGTTGGCCCCTCGGCGGCGCTGTTGCAGAGTACGACAACGTCGAGCCCAAGCCTGCTGATCTCAGCCTGGGACTCGACCGCGTGGGCGTTGTGGCAGCGGTGTCCTTTATCTTCAAGCTGCCGCTCACGGCGCGCGCTGTCATGGCCCCCTCGCCCCGATATAAAATCGGCTTCTTCCCCGCTCTCTTGGAGTCGGGTTGGGCATCAGAGGGACTCCTCGGCCTCTTCCTCGACGCGACCGCAGACAATGGACGAGAGTCTTCATCAAATTCCTCGTGCCACTACAAGCAAGTCGACAAGATACCATCACCCAAGGTTGAACAATCACCGTTCCACAGACGTTCACCACAGAAGGTAGAAGGTTACCTTGGTCCGCGGCCGGATGAAGCTATAGGCGGCAACTCGGCGGTTATCATCTTCGGTGGCAACGACCCCTTTAGAGAAGTAGCCAAACAAGGTATCGGTCACTGCCCCCTTGTCCGCCGTCTCGCTGCTCACCCGGTCGGGATCGTGTTTACCTTTGAAGGCCCAGCCGAAAGCGCTTCTCAACTTCAGCGGCTGGATGCGTCTCGTCAGGAAACGACGAGCCACCCAGGGCCCTGTCAAGCCGGCCCTCTTGAGGTCATCTATCTTCGTCAGCAATATGTGTGCTTGGCCCAGTTCTTCAAAGGTTGGCTCCGAAGACCAGCATGGCAACACCGCCGGCGGCATACCAGTAAACGGGCGCAAGGAAAGAGCTAGATCGGCGCAGTAAAACCACTCCTTGTGCCAGCCCTTCAGAGAAGATTTCAAGGGCAAATTGATATATGTTTTCTTCCCATCACTCCTTAGTTGAAGACCAGCCCCCCAATCACACTAATATTACTCTTGGAAGGCTGGGGCTTGACATGAAACAAGTGTCGGAAGAGGATGAAATGGGGCTCGACACCCAGAAAGCACACGCAAAGAGTAACGAATATGGAGATCTGAAGGATCGAGTTGGGGTTTAAATGCACCAACTCTAGCCCGTAGAAATCAAGGATGCGGCGGAAGAAATCAGACGACGGAAGACACAAGCCCCGATCAAAGAAAGAGACGAACACTACCGTTTCACTAGGCCGGGGGTTGGGGCTGGACTCATCCCTTGCCGACCGCCAACGGATCACTTCTTGGCTGGGCAACTTCAGCTCGCTCTCCAGCCGTTTCAGCTTCACCGAGCCGCAATCCGAGATCGGCCAAGAACTCCCTGGCGCACCCGCAGGATTCGTCGCCTTCGGCATGACTGGAGGTGGTGAGATTTGGGGGAAAGCAAATCGGGGGCTTGGAATAAACGAAGAGGATTGGAATCGCCCGAGTCCGGGTGGGGAACAGCTACTGCTAACCCTAGCCGGGCGGGAGGCGAAAAGCTAGGCGCGAAGGTGGAAGACGAAGAGATTGGCTGCTTTGGGGAAGACGATGGAATCTTTTTCTCTCTCCCCATCCTTTTATAGCCTGTACCGACTAGATGGGCCCAGGCCTGCACGGTTGGTATTGGGCCGACAAGACATGAGTTCCTACAGTAGCATGCTCCATGTGGGCCGCCCGCAGGCTGAGTTGAAATTATAGCGCTGGTGCTACCCACAGGAATCGATGAGGTAAACAGATATGCTTCATGAAAGCCTTACTGCTAAACATATATGTTTAGGTATCTGTTTTATCCACCAGGTCTCGAGGATATATCCTTACAAGGATCACGAGCTGGTCTTCATTAAAATTGGGGATGCAGGTATCTTTCTCGGGAACACCTGACCACATAATGGATTTATTTTCATAAAGTGGTACTCGGCTTACATGCGTAGCCATCAGTTGGCATGAGCGACATTATCCCAGCCGACATGACGCTGAAGAGTCTAACTTTCGAGTAGCGCACTACTCGGGAGAGACTATAAATATCTATTCCCGCTGACATGATGCGGAAGAGTCTAGCTTTTGAGTGGGACGCCACTCGGAAAAGACTATAAACTCATATTCCGACTGACATAAAGTCGAAGAGTCCTATATACGAGTAGCCTCCTACTCGGCAAGACTATAAATTATATTCCGGTTGACATGATACCGAAGAGTCTCATATACCAGTAGTAATCTACTCGGGAAAGACTTCCAGGTTAAAGATCTTTGACTTTATGTTTCATTGTCTTCACAATTAAGCACAAAGTCGGGGGCTACACCTAATAGGTGCGCCTATTTGGCGCACACTATTCATATATTTACATGAAGCCCTTCATAGCCTCGCTGCCAGCTGACATAAAGCAGGACTCGGGAAGACTTACTCGGACAAAGAGTACTCGGGAGCATCGCACTCGGGTAACCTTCACCGTGGAGGATGAGCACTCGGCATCAGCTGTGACTCAACTATGAAGGCCTCAGGGGCTACTGTGGAAGCCATGGGCCCCGGGTACCTCACTACAAGCACATGGGCCACTCGGATAGAGGATGGGCCAGATCATGTAATTAGAGATAAGATAACACCCGGCAGGCTGTGCCTTGTACAATAAGGAAACATAGCCTTAGTCGGATAGGATTCTATCTCTAAGAAGGAAATCCCTTGGTCGTATCCGACTGGGATCCTTACCATGTATCCCTGTCCCCTAGTACATAAAGGGAGGCAGGGCGCCCCATGAGGGCATCTCCAGATCATTGATCACAAATCCACCTCAGAGGAATAACACCTCAACTGGACGTAGGGTATTACCTCACATTGAGGGCCTGAACCAGTATAATTCCCTCGTGTTCCTCTGCAATCCACCGAATTCCAGGTCGCCGAGTACCCCCATAATATTATTGCCGGTGCTAAGCATCAACACCGTTCGTAAAACAGGCGTAACTTTCGCATACGAACTCTGTTTTTAGCAAACCATATATGTTTCGGAATCAGAAAAAAATTTCACATCCGTCTGTCCCCCCCTTTGGTTGGTTAGCCGAATTTATTTTTTCGTAAAACAGCCCGAAAGATCGTCTTTCTGAGCCCGCAAGCTTTTTCCCAATTTTGGACGCATCTTCTGAAAACTCCACAGGCCACGTCTTTCACTTGTTTGAGCTCAAATTTTCTGTGATTACTTCTTGTGTGGTCCTAAGGCAAAAAGAAATATCAAAAAAATAAAAAGAAAAAGTCAAATTTTCCCAAAAAAACAAAGACAGCCCAAAAAAGAGAAAAAAAGAGAGGGGCAAAAGAGGAACATATTTAGAGGAGCACATAGAGAACACCAAGTTGAGCTGTGTTAGCGTGTGTTGTCTTGTGCCTTGATTCTGATACTCTTGCTGCTCATCATCCTTGTTTTCCACCACCTTGTTTGTCACACACCTGTACTTGGAACACCTTTAGGCCAGCAACGAGAACAGGTATTTGGGATTATAATTCAGCATTGCTATCTGTTACTGACTTGTGTGCCACATATACATATTTTTTTTCTCCTTGTGTGCCTTCCAAGCTCCACATATTCTTCAGATCGGACAGAAAAAGATCCTTGCAATCTCGGTGCCACTTCCTCACAGGTATCACGAACCAGCCGCCAGTTGTACCATCCACTGCTTGCATTCGTAAGAACTTGGTAAGAACTCGGTAAGACGTGAGTGAGGGTGTGATTCCACCGACCCATAAATAGTTGATAGGGATTTTTTTTATTTGATAACTAACCATGCCAAACGACGAGCCTGCTTTGAAAAGTGACTTGCAGGACCTGAAGGAGCAGATGCTAGCAGAGGTGGCCAAGCTAACGGATGTAGTCAGAACGGCCATGAAGGACGTCGGCCATTCTCTTGAGAGCGTAGACAGGCGAGTGTCCACACTGGCTGGGAAGGTTCAACAGCTTGAGGCCAACCCTCCAAAGACCAACGATGACAACAAGGACGAGGACGACGACGTGATCCTCGACGAGGGTGTTGTCTAGGTGACGATGGTCTAGTTGATGCGAGGGCGACACGTGAGAACACTCTGCGTCGAAGACTTCACCGCAATTGTACAGGTATGGGAGGTAATGGAAATCAGCGTAATCGTGGTAATGTTAATAATGATGATCCTTATGCTAAAATAAAATTTACCATACCACCTTTTTATGGAAAATATGATGCTGAGGAATATCTTGATTGGGAGATGACAGTAGAACAAAAATTTGCTTCCCATCTTGTACCTGATCAACATAAGGTTAGACAAGCTACTAGTGAATTTAAAGATTTTGCTATAATCTGGTGGCAAGAACTAGCTACTTTGCATCTACAACCTGAGTCATGGGATAGGCTAAAAGAAGCAATGCGTGATCGCTTTATTCCTCCTTCTTATAAACGTGATTTGCGTAAGAAATTGCAGCGCTTAGATCAGGGAAATATGTCTGTCCAGGAATATTATGCAGAGCTGCAAAAGGGCATGATACGTTGTGGGGTAGTAGAGGATCCAGAGGATAAAGTGTGTCATTTTTATGATGGATTGAGGCGTGAAATTCAGGATATTATTGATTATAAAGAATTTACTACTACCAACCGTTTGTTCCAGCTTGCTATGCTTGCAGAAAAAGAATTGCAGGGACGACAACAACAAAGGAGCCGGAGCAGCAACTTCAGCAGCTCCTTCACGACCAAGACGACGACGACGGCACCACCAACGAAACCGCTCCCTTCGTCGAGTGCTCGTCCTCCACCACCAGCGAGCACACGTTCTTCAGCTCCTTCACCTTCGGCCGCACGTACCATGGAATCTGGTAAGACTCGTTTGCAGGAGCCGGCCAAGAGTGCATCATCTGTGGCTTCCACCGGGCGCTCTTCTTCCATTCAGTGCCACCGCTGCCATGGACTTGGTCACATGCAGAAGGATTGTCCTAGCAAACGGGCATACATTGCTATAGAAGATGGAGGCTACATTAGCACGTCTGATGTAGAGGAAGATATTGTTGATGAAGCTGCCTTGGACGATGATCATGGTGGAGATGGCCTTTCTTTGAGCATAGACGACGCAGGAAACCATCGAGCCATCATTGTACAGCGAGTTCTCAGTACACAGATGGAGGAAGTAGAAAAGCTGCAACGCCACAACTTGTTTCAGATTTTATTCGTCATTAAAAATTGGCGTGCACGAGTCATCATTGACGGAGGAAGCTGCAACAACTTGGTGAGTTCTGATTTGGTCAAGAAGCTTGAATTGACCACGCGGCCACATCCACATCCATACCATATTCAGTGGCTCAACGACTCGGGTAAGGCAAAGGTAACACAAGCAGCCCGGGTGCATTTTTCCCTTGGTACATACTCTGATTTTGTAGATTGTGATGTGGTACCAATGCAAGCTTTCTCTCTCTTATTGGGTCGTCCATGGGAATTTGATAATGATGCTACACACCATGGTAGAAGTAATAAATACACACTTATGCATAAGGGAAAAAAATTACTTTGCTACCTATGACCCCTGCACAAATTGTACAAGCTGATAGAGAGAGAGTTGCTAGTGAAACTAACAAGTTGATGCTAAACCTGAAAAACAACAAGCAATTAAATTGAAAATCGTGTTATGCTTGCCACTAAAACTGATCTTGCAGAGATTAATGATGTGTGCTATGCTTTGATATGCAAAGATGCTTTATTTTCCACTGATGATATAGCTAGCACTTTGCCACCTTCTGCCACTAACCTTTTGCAGGAATATAGTGACGTGTTTCCCACTGAGCTACCTCCAGGACTTCCACCCATTCGAGGGATTGAGCACCAGATTGACTTGATTCTTGGAGCGAGTCTGCCAAATCGAGCTGTCTACAGAGCCAACCCCGAGGAGACTAAGGAGATTCAGCGCCAAGTCCAAGACCTTTTGGACCGCGGGTATGTACGTGAGAGCCTTAGCCCTTGTGCTGTCCTAGTTATTTTGGTTCCAAAAAAAGATGGTAGTTGGCGCATGTGTGTAGATTGTAGAGCCATTAACAATATCACAATAAGGTACCGTCATCCTATCCCTAGGCTAGACGACATGCTTGATGAGTTAAGTGGTTCTATAATTTTCTCTAAAGTAGACTTGAGAAGTGGATACCACCAAATAAGAATGAAATTAGGAGATGAATGGAAAACTGCTTTTAAAACCAAGTTCGGCTTATATGAGTGGTTAGTAATGCCTTTTGGTTTAACTAATACACCTAGCACTTTCATGCGTTTAATGAATGAGGTTTTACGTCCTTTCATTGGAAAATTTGTGGTGGTTTATTTTGATGATATCTTGATATACAGCAAGTCTTTAATTGAACATCTTAATCATCTACGTGCTGTTTTTGATGCTTTGCGTGCTGCACGTTTATTTGGTAACCTCGAGAAGTGCATTTTTTGCACCGAACGAGTATCGTTTCTTGGCTATGTTGTGACCTCACAGGGAATTGAGGTAGATGAAGCCAAGGTGCACGCTATACAGAGCTGGCCAACGCCCACCACCGTGACACAAGTGTGGAGCTTTCATGGACTTGTAGGATTTTACCGCCGCTTTGTGAAGGATTTCAGCACCATTGCAGCCCCATTGAACGAGTTGACAAAGAAGGGCATTGCGTTTCATTGGGGAGAAGAACAAGAGGTGTCCTTTGCTCTCTTGAGGGACAAACTTACTCACGCGCCATTGCTACAACTTCCTGATTTTGGTAAGACTTTTGAGCTTGAATGTGATGCTAGTGGGATTGGCATTGGTGGCGTCCTGATGCAAGAAGGTAAACCCGTTGCTTACTTTAGTGAGAAATTAAATGGTCATATTCTCAATTATTTCACGTATGATAAAGAATTGTATGCTCTTGTTCGTTCATTAGAAACGTGGCAACATTATTTATGGCCTAAGGAATTTGTTATTCACTCTGATCTTGAATCATTAAAACATATTTGAAGTCAAAACAAACTGCATCGTAGACATGCTAAGTGGGTTGAATTTATTGAATCTTTTCCTTATGTCATCAAACACAAGAAAGGGAATGATAACATTATTGCTGATGTTTTGTCTAGACGATATACTATGCTGTCCCAACTTGATTGTCGTATATTTGGGCTTGAAACAATTAAAGAACAGTATGCTAATGATGATGAATTTAAAGATGTGATGGCGAATTGTACAGAGGGGCGTACATGGAATAAATATGTGATACATGATGGGTTTTTGTTTAAAGCTAACCGCCTATGCATTCCAGCTGGTTCTGTTCATCTTTTATTGTTGCAGGAGGCACATGGAGGAGGATTGATGGGACATTTTGGTGCCAAGAAGACAGAGGAGGTGCTGGCCAACCACTTCTTTTGGCCAAGGATGAGACAAGATGTAGAGCGGTTCGTGGCTCGGTGCGCCACGTGTCAAAAAGCTAAGTCGCGGTTGAACCCACTTGGTTTGTATATGCCGCTTCCTGTTCCTTCTACTCCTTGGGCTGATATATCTATGGACTTTGTTTTGGGATTGCCAAGGACTAAGAGGGGGAGGGATAGTATTTTTGTGGTGGTTGATCGTTTTTCTAAGATGGCACATTTTATTCCTTGTCAGAAAAGCGATGATGCTGTTCATGTTGTTGACCTATTCTTTCAAGAAATCGTTCACTTGCATGGTATGCCGTCTACTATTGTTTCAGATCGCGATGCAAAATTCTTGAGTTATTTTTGGCGCACTTTGTGGAATAAATTGGGGACAAAGTTGCTGTTTTCTACAACTTGTCATCCCCAAACCGATGAACAAACTGAGGTAGTGAATCGCACCTTGTCCACCATGTTGAGAGCAATCTTGAAGCGCAATTTGAAGGTGTGGGAAGAGTGTTTGCCGCATGTGGAGTTTGCATATAATAGGGCGGAACACTCCACCACCAAGGTAAGTCCATTCCAGGTAGTGTATGGATTTAACCCCCGTGCTCCTATTGATCTTTTGCCTTTACCTACCACTGAGAGAACACATAATGATGCTAAAGAGCACGCTGAGTTTATTCTTAAATTGCATGAAACCACTAAGGCAAATATTGAAAAGATGAATGCAAAGTATAGAATTGCTGGTAGTGAAGGTAGAAAGGTAGTTAAACTTAAATCGGATGATTTGGTTTGGTTGCACTTGAGAAAAGATAGATTCCCAGAGTTGCGTAAGTCTAAATTAATGCCAAGAGCTGCTGGTTCTTTTAAGATAATTGAGAAAATAAATGACAATGCATATAAACTTGAGTTGCCACCAGAGTTCGGGGTTAGTCCTACATTTAACATTACAGACTTGAAGCCATACTTGGGAGAAGAAGATGAGCTTGAGTCGAGGACGACACCACTTCAAGAGGGGGAGGATGATGAGGACATCACTCCTTCGGATACACCCGCTGATCCTCCAACCGTTATGCAAGGTCCAATGACCCGAGCTCAAAGGCGAAAATTAAATCTAGAGGTGAGCTCGTTCTTAAGTGATCCTTTTCATAGTTTTGAGAATAGATTGCTACCTAATGATGTTATCTTGCTTAGGAACATTGGAGAGGATCATGAAGTACTTGGAGAGAGGTGTGGAGGCGGAGAAGAACAGCAAGGACACCCAAGACAAGCCGGAGGCCCAGTCCAACTCGAGTTCGAGTCTGCCTCGGCCTTCAGGACCAGCCTGCAGTAAAACGGATGCCCAGGATGCATACGGACTCCGTTTTTGACGATCCATATATGCATGGAAAGATAATTTCATAAGCTAACCAATGGATTTGGTTTGACATCAAATTCCACCGGAGTCAATAGGAATCATTAAAACAATTCAGCGTCCAGAATCTGCCAGGGTGCTGCGTCACCGTCTTTTGGTCCGTTGGGCCGTGTATCGTCTTAGAGCCCATTAGAGGGCACGTCCAGGGGGTGTGATGACCCTTAGACTATATATTCAATAGCCGCCGCCCACGTTAGGGTTTGGGTTTTGCTTTAGATCAATCTGTCTTCGAACAGTTGCCGTCATCGGTTGTGAAACCCCAACTTCGAGTGCTTAATCATTCATCTGCAATTGTCACTTTAATTGAGTTGCGTGCTTTCATGTTCTTGCTTGTGTTCTTCATTTTGTAGGCAGGGATTAGCCTTCTTGGCAAGGTCAACCGGATTTGTGACACGGTTGATAACCAGAGGAGTCGTGGTGCTAACGTTGCAGGGATCGGGTCTATTGATCTGAAGCCGGATCGGTGTGTCGTGTTCCACCAAAACGATAGTTATCTCTACCTGACAGAAGATCGGGAACCCCCGTCCCCCATCACCTCAGGAGCCCTGTTAGCCATGTCCTCGCCGAGTCGGCTAGCGCGACTGGGAGGTAGTTAGCCATGGCTTTGTTGTTGCCCCCAATAGCTCGGACTGCTAGGGTATATACGGTGAGCCAGGACTCGGGATTTGTTTTGCCGTCGTACTTTTCAATCCCTGTGGGCTTAAAGCCAGCCGGCCAGTGGACATACTGTAGCTCCCGAGTGAAAGCTGGGATGCCTTCATCTTCACGAGGGCTCGGGCTTCGACCACGGCGGTTAAACCACTCGTGATGGAGACCAGAGCGCTCGTTTTCATCCTCCAGTCGGCGGCGCTCGTCTTCGTGTCGTTCGTGGCGCCGGGCGTTAATAGTGTGGCAAAGGTCAGGTTGTAGGCGCTCTCGGAGGTCTTGATTAGGCCGGTGATCATACTGGAGATGCCGCCAGTTGTCATTACCGAGTGACGTTTGCCTCGACTCCTCGCGTGGCCGACTTAAGCCGGCCGCCCAACGCCGTGCAGACATGGATGAGCCTGCTGCTGGAGATCCCGACCGGTTAGTCGGTATCACAGTGTTGCCCAACTGCTGTTGATGTTGCTGGCAGGTGGCAGCCGTGATCATCGCCTTGATCTTGGCGATAGTTGGGGTGGCCTAGTGATCAGGCCCGAGCTGGAGCGTGTCCAGCAAGGTTGCGGCAGCCACAACATTCTATTGTGGCGTGATGAAGATGTCGTGATCGCCGACTTTAGTCTGGAGAATCTGCTGCTGAGCTGCTCGCCCAGCCTTGCGTAACTCATCATTGCGAGCCTCGCGGTCAGCCTCCTCCTATTGTTGCAGTCGGCGTGCCTCCTCCTGTCGCTCTTCTTGTAGTCGACGCACCTCGGATGGTGGTGTTGAAGCCATGAAGATCTCGCGAGGAAGGAAGAGACTCGCCAGACTGGAGTCCGAACTAGCGTTCGAACCATTATCCGACTTGGAGTCGGACTCCGAGTAATTTATCGGAGTGAGAACGACCCCGACCTCTCTAGATCCAATCTGAAACAGCGCTTGGCGCCGTGTCCAAATTGAATCGCAGGAGATCGGGTCTGCTGCGTGGGGTGTAGATCCGCAGCGTCATCGAGTCCATGCAGGAGATTGACAATCTCTCCCTTCTTGGCCCAACCCGAGCTGGCTCAAGGCCTAGCGCAAGTCGGACGCCGAAGGAAAGAGTTGTCCCGATGCTCGGCGAAGTAAAGGACTGCCAAAGTAGATCATTGAAGGAGATCGCAGTGCCCTGTGGGCCCACTGGCACAATGTAGGTAGATTCCTTGGCCGGCTGGATTAGATCTACTTCGGCCAAGGTGAGGTTGCCGATCTGGTCGGCAATGAAATCGAGGCTTCCAAATGAGATAATGTCTCTAGGAGAGAACTTGTCGCTGTCGACCTTGGTTGCTAGATCCATCGAGCTTGCAAATGTGAAACTTGCCGGAGTCCCTAGCTGGCGCACCAATTGTCGATGTTTTACACCGGCAATAGAACTATAGGGCTACTCGGCAAGGGGAAACTCGGTGGATTGTAGAGGAACACAAAGAGAGTTTATAATGGTTCAGGCCCTCGAGGTGAGGTAATACCCTACGTCCAGTTATGGTGTAATTCCTCTGAGATGTTTGTTGATCAATGATCTCGTCGCCCCTTGAGGGGCACCCTGCCTCCCCTTATATATTGGGGGACAGGGGTACATGATAAGGATCCCAACCGGATACGGCCAAGTGATTTTCTTCTTAGAGATAGAAACTTATCCGACTAAGACTACTATTCCTTATCATACAAGGTAAAGCCTGCCGGGTGCTATCTTATCTCTAATTACATGATTCGGCCCATCCTCTATCCGAGTGGCCCATATGTTGGTGGTGAGGTACCCAGGGCCCATGGCCTCCACACATCAGTAGCCAACTCTTGGCTAAGGGGAAAACCAAGCTTTTCCAGACTCTCAATGTAGCCAATCATCTTAATCACATGAGGGCTGACGGGATTCCCTTCTGCAAGCCTGCACGCAAACAAGGACTTTGAAGTGTTGAACCTCTCAGCCCTTGCTTGGTTCTCAAACATACCACGCAACCCCACAATGATATTGTAAGCATTTGTGTTCTCATATTGCTTCTGAAGCTCAAAGGACATTGTGGCAAGCATGAGACAGCTCACATCAAGGGAATCATTCGTGTGCTCCTCATAAGCTCTCCGTGTAGCCACAGAAGCATTAGTAGGCAAGTTCTCGTGAAAAGGAGTCTCAAGGACATACTCCTTGCGCTCTTGCTTGAGAACAATTCTCAAGTTGTGATACCAATCCATAAAGTTCGTTCCATTGAGTTTTTCTTTCTCAAGAACAGATCGCAAATTAAAAGAACTGGATGTTGCATTAGATGACATGATCTACAGCATAAGAATATGCAAAGTTTAGCACTATGTTTATGTTCATCTTTTATTAAACTATTTAACAAAAGACTCCCACTATGTGTTTTGCAACAAAACTCCCTCTAAGTTACATAGTGGGTCAAGATCCTCATTTCACTAATTCCTAGTGAGCTTTGGCATCACGGCTAGGAAACTGGTGACATGGGTAAGCAACACCTTGCTAATCACATCCCTATGTGACTATTGCTTGTTGGGTGGCATCACTATGCCCCGGCCCCAACCTGTGCCCCAAGATCCAAAACTGTTCTGATGACCTTGTTAAGTAAACCAAATGCTTCCGCATGTAGATGTCCGACATCTACCCCAAATAATGATGATAACCAACTGCATCCTACTTTGGTAGGCCTACAATATGGTGATCATTATCTTTTGGTGCAACATATGGAAGGGCATAAACACCTAATTTTTTTATTATGAGGGACTCTATCCTACCATAGCAACATATCACATATATAATTGCATAAGAGTAAGATAGAATTAGTATGGCCCAAAAGGATGGTGATCCCCATCTCCATGTACATGTAGATGATCTTCATCCTCCACATCTCTTCTTTGGGTCATCATGCTTGAAAACTTGTAACCTCACGTCTAGGCTACTACCTATAATAGCTAGCAATTGAAGATTACAAGGATGGATTCAAGCACTAAGGTCGACACGCAGGTAGTTAAATACAATTAAGACAGCTAACAAAAGCTGAAAAATCATGACACGCAGGTCATGAACGAATGTTACATGCATCATATACATCTCATATATTCCAAATAAGCTATAGGGCCATACTAATTCACATCATTCCCTACAAAAACAAGTTAGACGTAGAATCGCATTCTACCTAACGATGTAAGCCCATGACGCTATACAAGGGGGGTTCGCATGATGCTAGCCCCTCGCGGGTTTCAGGGCAGCGCCCTAAACACCCTGCGAAATTCATAGATCCAATCTATGAAATCGCTGTGAAAAACTATTCGGCATAACCACCTTATGCCAATCCGAGACAATCTCCAGGACTCTAGTTTTTCCACTGGCCCAGGGCTATCACTAGCATTCAGCATAACCACCTTATGCTTTTCCACTGACCCAGAGCTATCACTAGCATTCGGCATAACCACCTTATGCTGATCCGAGACAATCTCCAGGGCGCTAGTTTTTCCACTAGCCCAGGGCTATTAGATCCATAATCTACTAGCATTCGGCATAACCACCTTATGCCGATCCGAGACAATCTCCAGGGCGCTAATAGTATTATGATCCACGCCTCATCTAACCCCTATTAGCATTTGGCATAATCTACCTTATGCCGATCCGAGACAATCTCTAGGGCGCTAATAGTATTAAGATCTACGCCTCATCTAACCCCTACTCACCGATTATGTAAGCGAAAGATTTATCAACCTTCAACTCCCATGTAAGATAAGCTTCAGAATCAGATCCACCTTTGATGCGACTAGGTGCCCGATCTTTCGATAGGTTCGATTTGGCGACGTGAAGATGCTCACGTTTTAAGGCTTCTGATCAGCGATCGTCACCTCGCAACAGCTACACCTACACGTCTAGTTGTTATCAACCACGCTCTCACATAGTCGACCTCACCACGAAGGTTTTATCCCTGCAAGCAATCGAAGAAACTCACAAGAACAAGGAAGAACACAATCTGAATTGCAGATGAATGTTTAGCACACGAAGTTGGGGTTCTACAAACCGATCTAGACGGTGAAACTGCAATGGCAGAATAATCTAAGCAAAACCCACCTCTAAACGGCAGCGGCTACTGAATATATATGAGTTAGAACGTCCTAGGGTTAGAATTTTCCCTGTGAGGGGTGCACTCCTCATGGGTTTAGCCCACGACACAAATACAAGGCCCAAGGTCCAAAACAGACTTGAATTGAAAGAGGTATGTGTCTTGTTTTGATGATTCTAGATAGCTCAGGAGGAATTTTGACGTAGGACCAAAACCATCTGAAAGTAGACTCCATAAGCTTTCCAACAAGTACTTATGGGCCCCGAGAGTCCTTCTGAATCAGCAGCTAGGTCCATTTGAAGTTGATGCTATCGGGAGGCCCGAATCCGAATCCAAAACGTGCAGAACTTTATCTCTTGCCTTCTATGGACCAAAAGTGGTGTGGTGATGTAGGAGTAGACTTGGGTAAGGTCTTGGTTTGGTCCCCAATCAACTTCTTTGATCATCCATGCGTTCCTTGTGCTCGGTCTCTTTTCCCTCACCCAAGTAAGTATCTCTTCAAACAAGAACACACAAAACTCATGGTGCAGTAACGGTTGTTCAAATATATAACACGTATACCTTACATAGAAAGCATACACCTTTGGTTGATAAATACATAAGGTAGCTATGGTCATATCCAAGCTAGTGATGTCCTCATCAACCTTCAAACTTTGGCATACTAAATTTCAGCTTACCAAATCTCTCTTCATCATTATTTCTTTGGTGTGGGTTACGACCAAAATGACATGGTTCATAATCATCATCCTCCTCATCAAAATCAGCGTGGTCATAGTTTCTTGGGACACGACCTCTTCCTCTACCTTGAGAAGGAATTCTTTCATTTCTACGACCATGATTTCCTCTTCCTCGAGCTTCTCTAGCAGCCCGAGCAGCAGCTCCTTCATCATCTTCTTCACCGTGCACACTTGCGTTCTCATCAATAGGATGAAAATCTTGCGTACAAGCCAAAATATTCTGAACATCTTGTGCAATGTGATCTGCTCTTGCTTCCATGTTCAGCCTCAACTCATTGAATTGAGCCAAAGTAACACAATCTTCCGGATTAATATCAGCCATCTTCCTGCACCATTAATGATACAAGAAGCAAAGAATATATGTGGAATAGGATAATATGTGGGATCTCACAACCTCACCTTCTCTTACCAACCAAAACTCTTATGCTTTCCTGGTAGTTTACAGAAGTATTCGTGTGGTGGTAAACAGAGAGTAATGGTCAAGCGAATACAAGACCCAAATTGACGTAAACGGTGGTTTATATGTGGAGCTTGGTAGGGTAAATATAAAAAAAGCAATCTGAAATCTAGTTATTGTCAAGATAAGTAGCATTCCAAACTAGAAGTTCAATGCCTAGTGTTGATCCAGGAATCAAAGATATAAGCAACACAACTCACGCACAAAGGAGATCAAACTTTTTGATGCAAAACAAGGATTATGTTAGAAATAGATGGATTATGTTTTAGACCTATCAAAAATCACACCAAAAGATAGGTAACAACTGAATAGGTGACATAAACGGTTCAGTACTCGTTCATAACACAAAAAGGTCTTTCTTTCCACAGTTCTTCTCACAATTTTTTTACCTCTTTTTTAAATTCCTTTTTTTTCAGCAACTCTTTTTTATACGACTTCTCTTCTTTTGCACAAACAACAAGAGTACAGATATAACACTTGAACAAATGAGATATAGAATAAAATATAACCTAATAGGATCAAAGTTTACGCAAAGGATAGATATGGCTTACTATATATATTTATTTTTATGGGGATTTTCAGAAACAACAAGAGATTGGCTCAAAGGACACGGGAAAGAAAATCTGATCAGCACATAAACACAAACTCTAATGGACTGAAACTTAACCAAACTTACTAGATCAACAGATGCAAACAAAGGCTATGGAATATATTTTTTTTTGGATAGGAAGAAAAATGAAATATATGTAGCTAGGGGTAATGCATCCTACCGTGGCAACGAAAGCTCTGATACCAGATGATACGGGCCCTGATAGAGGACGTGTTCCCGATCTTCACGACATAGGATCTCAACTGATAACTAGCCTCAAAGAGACTAAGATAACTAGCTGCAAGCAGCCAAAAACGTAGTGCAACCTGGCAAATAAAACTCAAAGCCAACCACCGTCTTTAACCGGCAACCTGAATCGAGGATTCACTTAACCACACTCTCAAAGAACCAACCAACACAGCCTACAATCAATAGAGAAAACCTTGAAGGGAGTAGGAGCACCAATTGGGAGCTGACGAAGCGGCCGCTTCTGTAATTCCTGCTAGGAAATCACAAGAGCAAAGGGGTAGAGATCTCTCTCTGAATTTGTTAGCCATAGCTGAACAAAAGGGGTTTATTTTTGATTCATCAAAATCTAAGAAAAATGATAGAACACAGGAGGTTTTATACTAGGACCAACCCTCCTAGTTGGGCATGAAATGGCCATGGAGATTTTAGAGATAAGCTAGCTGAAAGGTCGCCACAAAATGAATTCCTGTGGAAACTTGCACATCTGTTTGGCTTCTGCGCAGCCTTTAGTAATTTGTCCATTACTCTTTATTGAGAAGTCTAAACGATGAGCCGTTTGTTGGAGGTAAAAGTAGACTTGATTATCTTTCCAACTATGTGTATTATGTCTACTGGAACGTGATAGGTTGAGTCGCACATCTCTTGGAAGTTGAAGTAGATGTCAGCACACAGTGGACTCCAAAATCAGCATGACGTAATCGGTCATCGTCTTCACGTAATCCATCTTCAACTTGATCATTGAGCTCATCATTCTTGTCCAACATTTCCTCTTTATATGTGAAACTAAGCAAGAGCAAAGTACGAGATTTTGGTAGTATATAATTCTTGTCAATATCGAAATAAGTTTCAGCTAGGAGCGAGTTCACCTCCTGATGTAGCTTCTTTGCTCGGCTGCGTGTAATCGGTCCTTGGAATGGTGTAATAGGTCCTTTCTCTTCCTTAGCTAACTCCTGGGTTGGCATAACCTCTTCATATGATGGTTTACATGGTGATGGCAAATGGCTACTTGGTGTAGCAATGGTGTTGGCAGGGTAATCTGCATCACCCGTGGGTCCCACCTATCGGCGCCGGTCTCCCGTGGTCCGGTGATGCATTAATTCATTTAAATGCGCAATAAATCATTTAGAAATTGTTGTTGCATAGGAAAATCAATATAAAACCTCTAAAATTCATAACTAATTCATCCGAGCTCCAATTTAGTCCATTCAAATTTCATTAAATCCAGAAAAATGCCAAGAATCCATTAAAAATACTTTCAGCCCCTGTTTCCATGTCCACATGTACTATTTTTAATTATTTGTGCGTTGTCTGTATTAGAATCCGACGCAGTCGACCCTCCCATGTACTACGAGGTAGTAGCCAAGTACGTCGAGCCGGAGCAAGGCAAGTCACACTGTAATCTTGATCATTTTGTACCTACTTTTTGGTAAAATGTTTTGTTTATTTAAATAAACATGCATGTTTTCATTATTTCATGTGGGATGGATTATGACCTTTATATAGATAAGATTATGCCTTAGTGGTTGAACCTTTTTCCTTGTCACCTGGGTAATAACATGATTAGAATGTTATTCTTAGGATGCTTAGCCATGCTTAGAAACTATTAGTTCACTTGGGAATTAAATATTATCATTTACAATCATGGTTCTACTCTATGTTGGGCAATGTAACATTGGACATATTATTATTAAATTACTAAAATTTGACCAAAATGGTGGGCTGTGGGTGCATGGTTTTGCTGGTCGCACCCATGGCAGTTAAAGACCGGTTCGTGGGAACCCCTTGAGCAAATACTCGTACTTTCCACAAGCCAGTCTGGGCAACGGCTGGGCTTGTAGCGTCTCTTCTCCCCCTCCTAGGCACCGATGGTGAGGATGGGCGTGATGGAGTTGGGTCAACCCAGGGTAGGGTTGATCGGCTTCTAGATCCATTGTGGCGCAAGGGGGGTAGCCTGGCCGATGTGGGGTATCCTAGCTGTAGGTGCAACCTCAGCGTGGTGTGGATGGTTTGGGAGAGGTTGCGTGAACGGTCCTGTCACAGCCTCTCGTGGGGTGTCGTGGTGACACATCGGCACACGAGGACGTGTGTGGGGCTGTGTCTTGTGGGTACAGTTGTACACCTCTGATCAAAGTGAAATCTATTCGAATAGCCGTGCCCGCAGATATGGGCGATTGGTCAAGACTCACCGTGATTAGTCTCGTCTTTACTTAATTAACTTGACTCAATGTAACCGGTATAGCTCAGATGGATGGTTGGGACTGGTTAACGTGGTGTAATGTTAATCAGTGGAGGATTAATATTGTGCAATTAATCAACCTTTTACTGTTTGTGAACTACTACTGTTTGCAATTCTTTTATGCAAATAAACCCTAAGCCTATCTTTGTCTCCCGTGCATGGTGCATATTTGTGGGTGTGATTTATTGAGTACTGTGGGTGGTACTTAGTCTTGCTTCATTTTCCCCCTCTCAGCGGTGGAGTACCTGTCCGACGAGGATTGTCAGGAGGATTAGGCTGGCTCCGCCATCAAGATGCCTGTGGATTAGAAGCCTTCGCTTGGATAGTTGTATATAGACGTTTTTGTCTTTACCGCTGCATTTATATAAGACAATTTTATTTTGTTTGTAAGATACACTCTGTATTGCAACTTGGTATTGTGTACCCTGGCTCTCCTGTACAGGGATTTATTACACATGAATGTTCAGAATTCGGGTTACGAATTTCTGGGCGTTACAATCGCCGACTTAGAAGAAACATTTTAAAGCCTTCGGAGATTCAAGATGAAGTTGAACCCGAAAAAGTGCGTCTTCGGAGTACCTTTGGGAAAGTTACTTGGCTTCATCATATCATAGCGAGGCATCGAGGCTAATCCAGAGAAAGTCAATGCTATCATAAACATGGCACCCCCCAACTAGCTAGAAGGATGTACAGAAGCTAACTGGCTACATGGCGGCACTCAGCTGATTTGTTTCCCATCTCTGTGAACAGGGCATCCCCTTTTTCAAATTACTGAAAGTCAACAATTTTTAATGGATGCCAAAATCCCAGCAAGCCTTCAAAGACTTCAAGAAATTCCTCACGTCGCCACCCGTGTTGGTATCACCTATGCCCCAAGAACCACTCATGCTGTATCTGGCGGCAACCTCTTAGGTAGTCAGCATGGTGCTGGTCATAGAGTGGGCAGAGCTTGGGCATATACAAAAAATACAGAGGCCAGTCTACTTCATCAGCGAAGTTCTAGGCGACTCGAAGATAAGATATCCCCAAGTCTAGAAGCTGCTCCATGGTTTACTTATAACTATTCGGAAGTTGGTGCACTATTTCTAGTCGCATCAAGTTACAAGTCGATGTTTTCTATCGGCAATAAGAATATGGGGCTACTCATGAGATCTAAACTTGATGGATTGCAAAGGAACACGAGACGATTTATCCTGATTCATGCCCTTGGTGTGAGGTAATACCCTACTTCCAGCATTGTGTATTTCTTTTGAGGTTTCTTTGGTGAGATTCTGATATCATGTGATTCTCTGCCCTTAGGGGGCGCCCTACCTCCCCTTATATACCGAGGAGACAGGGTTACAGGGTAGGAATCCCAGTCAGACTCCATCTGTCGATGTTTTACATCGGCAAGAAATATATAGGGCTACTCGCTGAACCGAAACTTGATGGATTGTAAAGGAACACGAAAGATTTATATTGGTTCAGGCCCTCGATATGAGGTAATACCCTACATCTAGTTGTGATGTATTTACTTTGAGGATTCTCTGGTGAGATTTGTGCTATGCCCTCTGGGGGCGTTCTACCTCCCCTTATATACTGGGGGACAGGGTTACAAAGTAGGAGTCCCAGTCGGACTACGACCAAGAGATCTCCTTCTAGGAGTACAACGTGCCCGACTAGGACTGTATTTTCCCTATTATACAAGGTTAAGTCTATCGAGTTCTATTGTATCCCTAATTACAAGGCTAGGTCCATCCTCTGTTCGAGTGGCCCAATAGCTTCTCATGAGGTACCCCAGGCCCATGGCACCGACAGCAGCCCCTGAGACCTTCATAGTTGAGTCATAGCCAATGCCGAGTGCTCATCCCCCACGGTGAAGAACTCTCGAGTATATTGATCCCGAGTACTCTTTGTCTGAGTGCTTCTTCTCCCAAGTCCTGCTTCATGTCAACTGGCAACGAGGCTATGAAGGGCTTCATGTAAAAATATGAATAGTGTGCGCCGAATAGGCGCACCTATTAGGTGTGGCCCCCAACTTTGTGCTTAATTATGAAACAATTAAACATAAAGTCAAAGATCTTTAACCTTGTAGTCTTTCCCGAGTAGTGCACTACTGGTATATGAGACTCTTCAGCATCATGTTAACTGGAATGATTTTTGCTCATGGCAAATAATGGATAAGCATGTAAGCCGAGTACCACTTTATGGATTTTAACCCAATACGTGGTCAGGTGTACTTAAGAGATACCTGCATCCCCAATTTTAATGGAGACCATCTTGTGATCCTTATAAGGATATATCCTCAATACCTGATAAATAATGCAGATACCCGAATGTATACATCCGGCTGTAGGCTTAGCATGAAGCATATCTAATTATTTGATTGGTTTCTGTGAGTAGCACTAGCACTGTGATTTTAATACAACCAGTGAGCGGCCCAGAGAGAGCATGCTATGTAGAAACTCATATCTTATGGCCCGATACTGAATTTGTAGGCTCAAGCCCTCTTATCAGCATAGGCTCTATAAAAGCGGGGAGAGAGCGAAAAGATTCCCTCATCTTCTCCAATCCACCAATCGCTTCGTCTTCCAACTTCCACGCTGAAATTTCGCACCTTGCCTCGCTAGGGTTCGCCATTGCTAGCTCTTCCCTCTCGAAACTCAGGCAATCCCGCTCCTCCACATCCATTCCAAGCCCCCAATAGCATTTCCCCCAAATCTCCTCGCCTCAAGCCATGCCGAGAGCTTCAGGAATCCTAGAGGTGTCTGATGAGACCTGGCCAACTTCGGATTGCGACTCGACTAAGTTGAAATATTTGGAGAAACTACTAAGATTACAGAGCCATGAAGTCATCCATTGGCGTCCGGCTGAGGGGGAAATGATCCTGGCGCCCCAATCTGGTGAGACTGTAGTCTTCACTTCTTTCTTTGACCGGGGTCTGTCTCTTCATTCTTTAGATTTTTTGTGCCAACTTCTTTCCTTCTATGGGCTAGAGTTGGTGAATCTGAATCCCAACTCCATCTTGCAAATCTCAATCTTCGCAACTCTATGTGAATGCTTTCTGGGTGTGGAGCCCCATTTCAATCTGTTTAGATATCTGTTCCACATCAAACCTCAGCCCTCCAAAAACAAAGTCCAGGTGATAGGGGGAGCTGGTCTTCAACTTTGGAACAAAATGAAAAAGATATATCTTCATGTTCCTCTGAAAACTTCTCTTAAGGGCTGGCATAAAGAGTGGTTCTATTGTTCTGATCTCGAACCACGCCTACCCCTTTTACTGGTTTGCCTCCGGAGGTCATGCCCAGCTGGTCATCTGTGCCAAGCTTTGAGGAGATGGGCCAAGTATATATGTTGATTGATAAGATTGACAAGCTGAAGAGCTCTAGATTAACTGGTCCATGGGTGGCCAGATGTTTCTTGAATCACCGCATCAGGCCGTTGAAGTTGAGAAGGCACTTCAGCTAGGATTATAAGGGAAAAAATGATCCTAGCCGAGAAAACCCAGATCTGA
This sequence comes from Oryza meyeriana var. granulata, assembly GCA_003991445.1. Lineage (NCBI taxonomy): Eukaryota > Viridiplantae > Streptophyta > Magnoliopsida > Poales > Poaceae > Oryza > Oryza meyeriana. The sequence continues at coordinate 41,180 of RYFJ01002313.1, forward strand.
CTGATAAGCATAAGGTGACTGATGTCTTGCTTAGCTATTTTGCCGGCGGGGTGGTTGAGACTGAAGATGCAGAGTGAGCCACCCCGGCTTACAACTAGAAAAGGCCTCGTATGCTGATTATGGAATTGTTGTCCATCTGTGATGAATGATTGTAGATGCACATCCTGAATTACTCTACAATGTATGATGTATATTGCTTGAATCACTTGTAGGAATGTGTGGAGTTTGATGAGGACTCCCAAACTTTGTCGGCCGCCAAGTCAAAGAAGAGGCCATTGAGTCCTTCTGCTGCCCAGCCCAGCTCCAAGAGAGCTGGGAAAAAACCTGTTGAAGATCTAGGCAAGAAGAGAGCTAGCAGGCCGAGTGCCATAGATGGGAGCTTAAAGATAAAAGATACCACCAGCGTAGCCCCCAAGCTGCCAAGTCCAAGGCCGTCTTCTCCAAGCCCAAGACCAACACCACCAGGCTCAGCAACATCGAGCCCAAGGCTAGTGCCGCTGAGCACAATGTCAGCAACGTTGAGCCAAAGAGTGGCACCACTGAGTGCCTCGGTGCCCTAGTTGGCCATACTAGAGCTGGGTCGACCAAGAGCAAGACGCCACCGCCAACTGCCGCACCAACGAGCCCGACAGCCAGCAGCTCTCCACTGCTGACATCTAGAGCCCCCTCATGGAAGTTCAAGTCCTCCAAGAGGTAAGCAATCTTGAGTCTTTTGAAAATCTTGATCTGTGAATAATGTCTTGATATTTGACTCATCGTACAGGAGGCGATTCGACGTAGATCTAAAAAAGACTATGCCGACTTCCCCTGTTGCCGAGCCAACCCTAGCTGAGCCAACACCAACAAACTCATCTGCTAAGCCGATGACTGCTTCAGTTGTAGAAACTGAAGCTGATGGCAACGGGGTGCCCGATCTTCCGTTAGGTAAGGATAACTCTCGATTTGGTGGAGAATCGACACTCACGATCCGGCTTCTATCACCAAGACCCGAACCCTACAATCGTAGTACCACGTCTCCTCTCGTTATCAACCGTGCGCTGCCCGGTTGACCTCACCATGAAGGCTAATCCCTGCATGCGAATCGAAGAACACAAGCAAGAACAAGAAAGATTGCAACTCAATTACAGATGAATGATTATACTCTTGAGTTGGGGTCTCACAAGCCGATAAATGGCGAAACTGTTCAAGGACAGAAAAATCTAAGCAAAACCCGATTTAAACAGTGGCGGCTACGGAATATATACTAGTTAGGATGTCCTAGGGTGAGGGTTTGCCCTGTGAGGGGCGCACTCCTCATGGGTTTAGCCCACGACACAATTACAAGGCCCAAGGCCCAAACAGACTCGGACTGGAAGAGGTATGTATCTTGTTTTGTTGATTCTGGACAGCTCAAGAGGAATTTTGACATGAAACCAAAACCATCTGAAAGTATACTTCATAAGCTTTCCAACAAGTACTTGTAGGCCCTGTAACTCCTTCTGGATCAAGAGTTATGGCAGTTTCAAATTGATACTATCTCTCAGTCCGAAACTGAAACGGTCTCGGAAATAGGAGTTTACTTGCACTTGTTGTCTCCACTTCAATATGTGGTTTCTTGAGCTATTCTCCATGGTCTTCTCCCAGGTTCCTAAGAACAATAAAATCATCATAAGAATTAAATAGCATGCTATTCATAGAAATATTCTCATGTAAGCTTAGGAATGCATTCACCTGGCGATTAAGATGATGAGCACGTGCACGAGTAATTGGTCCTTGGATCGGTTGCACATCGTGTTCATCATGAAGAGGTTGTAAGTGTGTATCTAAAGACATGATGTCCTCATCATCCTCCCCCTCTTGATTTAGAGTCGTCCTCGACTCAAGGTCATCTTCGTCACCCAAGTAAGGCTTCAAATCAGCAACATTGAAAACATCACTCACACCATAATCTGCAGGCAAATCAATCTTGTATGCATTATCATTTATCTTCGCAAGAACTTTAAAAGGACCAGCAGCTCGAGACATTAATTTTGACTTGCGCAAAGTAGGAAACCTATCCTTTCTTAAGTGTAACCAAACAAGATCACCGGGTTCAAAAATAAGCTCCTTTCTACCTTGACTACCAGCAAGTTTATACTTTACATTCATACGGTCAATATTTTTCTTAGTACTCTCATGTAACTTAAGCACAAATTCAGCCCGTGTCTTAGCATCAAAATTTACTTTTTCTGAAAATGGTATAGGCAATAAATCAATTGGAACATGAGGGTTAAAGCCATATACCACCTGGAATGGGCTCATCTTTGTGGTGGAGTGCAACGAACGGTTGTAGGCAAACTCCACATGTGAAAGACATGCTTCCCACATTTTCAGATTATTCTTCAAAACAGCCTGCAACATCGTGGACAAAGTACGATTCACCACCTCCGTTTGTCCATCGGTTTGGGGGTGGCAAGTTGTAGAAAATAATAACTTCGTCCCCAATTTCCTCCACAACGTCATCCAAAAATGACTCAAGAACTTGGTATCTCAATCTGAAACAATGGTATTGGGCACACCATGTAGACGAACGACATCCCTGAAAAACAAATTAGCAAGTATGGTAGCATCGTCGCTCTTATGACAAGGAATGAAATGGGCCATTTTGGAAAATCTATCAACAACAACAAAAACACCATCCCTCCCCCTCTTTGTCCTAGGCAATCCATAAACAAAATCCATAGAAATGCCTTCCCAAGGAGCACTAGGAACGGGTAGAGACATATAAAGACGATGTGGATTAAGATGGGACTTAGCTTTGTTACAAGTGCTGCATCGTGCAACGTATCGTTCAACGTCACACCGTATTTTCAGCCAAAAGAAGTGAGTAGCCAGCACATCCTCCGTCTTCTTCACTCCAAAATGTCCCATCAATCCACCTCCATGTGCTTCCTGCAAAAACAAAAGACGAACAGACCTCGCAGGAACACATAATTTGTTAGCTCGATATAACAATCCGTCATTCAACACATATTTATTCCAAGTTCTTCCCGCTCGACAGTGATCATAAGCTTCTTAAAATCCAAATCAGTAGCATATAATTCTTTTATTGTCTCCAATCCAAAAATTTTATGATCAAGTTGAGATAACATAGTATACCGCCTAGATAAAGCATCAGCAATCACATTGTCTTTGCCTTTCTTATGCTTAATGATATATGGAAACGACTCAATAAATGCTACCCATTTAGCATGTCGTTTATTCAATTTAGCTTGACTTCGAATATGTTTCAAAGACTCATGATAAGAATGTATGATAAATTCCTTTGGCCAGAGATAATGTTGCCAAGTCTCTAATGTTCGAACCAAAGCATATAATTCTTTATCATAAGTTGAATAGTTCAAACTAGGTCCTAACAACTTCTCACTAAAATATGCAATTGGCTTACCTTCCTGAATAAGCACACCTCCAATCCCAATCCCACTTGCATCACATTCAAGCTCAAAAACCTTACCAAAGTCAGGGAGTTGGAGTAGTGGTGCATGAGTCAACTTCTCTTTAAGCAAATTGAAGGCGTCTTCATGTGCTTGTCCCCATCGAAAAGGAATGCCTTTCTTTGTGAGCTTCATTCATGGGTGCGGCAAATGGTTGCTGAAATCTCTCACAAAGCGACGGTAGAATCCAGCTAACCCAAGAAAGCTCCGCACCTGTGTGACTGATGTAGGCGTCGGCCAACTCTTGATCGCTTCTATCTTGGTCTCATCAACTTCAATTCCCTATGGAGTCACAACATAACCAAGAAAAGAAACTCGTTCTGTGCAAAAAGTGCACTTCGTGAGGTTACCAAACAAACGTGCATCTCTCAAAGCATTAAAAACAGCACGTAAACTGTTCCTTATGGTTCATCTAAAGACTTGCTGTAAATAAGTATATCATCAAAGTAAACCACCACAAATCTACCAATGAAAGTGCGTAACACTTCATTCATGAGTCGCATAAACGTACTAGGAGCATTAATCAAACCAAAAGGCTTCACTAACCACTCATACAAACAAAATTTAGTTTTAATCGCGGTCTTCCATTCATCACCCAATTTCATTCTAATTTGGTGGTATCCACTACGCAAGTTTACTTTAGAGAACACAACAGAGCCACTCAATTCATCAAGCATATCATCTAACCTAGGGATAGGATGACGATATCTAATAGTTATGTTGTTAATGGCTCTACAATCCACACACATGCGCCATGATCCATCTTTCTTAGGCACCAAAATAACAGGAACATCACAAGGGCTAAGACTCTCACGTACATACCCTTTTTCAAGCAAGTCTTGCACTTGACGCTGAATCTCCTTAGTCTCTTCGGGATTGGTCTTGTACGGCGCACGGTTTGGCAACGCAGCTCCCGGGATCAAATCAATTTGATGCTCAATTCCTCTCATAGGTGGCAGCCCCGGGGGTATCTCACCTGGAAATACATCAGCAAACTCTTGTAAAAGGTTAGTAATAGCAAGTGGCAAAGAAGGAGGCAAGTCCTCAAGTGTAAAGAAAGTTTCCTTGCAAACCAAATCATAGCAAATAGATTCATTAACATTTAACTCAGAAATCTCAGATTTAGTAGCTAACATAGAAACTCCTTTCAACTTAAGTGTGTCTTTCCTAGCAGGTGGCTCTTTTTTCTCCTTTTTAGGTGGAAACACATCCTTAGCTACTTGCTGATTTTCAGACTTAGATTTTATTTCGGCATGTGCTATATCATCCTTCAAAATTTCAGCAGGGGTCATTGGTAGCAACTCAATCTTTTTGCCATTATGTGAGAAAGTGTACGTGTTAGTTCTACCACAGTGCAGCACATCTCTATCATATTCCCAAGGTCTACCCAAAAGCAAAGAACATGCTTGCATAGGTACGACATCAAAATTTGCACTACCATGGTAATTTCCAACAGAAAATTGCACTCTCACAACTTTACTCACCTTCAACTTACCACAAGAGTTGAACCATTGGATGGAGTAAGGCCGTGGATGTGGTTGTGTAGGCAAACCTAGCTTGTCAACCAAATCTGAACTAGCAAGGTTGCTACAGCTTTCGCTATCAATGACAACATGGCATGCTCTATTGTGAACCACGAACCTTGATTGGAACAAATTGTGGCGCTGATTTTGCTCCGCCTTCTCCATTTGAGCACTTAGCACCCGTTGTGCTACAATGCTCAAGTACTTGCTTGAATCTTCTGCACATATGTGCTCCACTTCCTCAACGCTCTCGTCTTCATCACCTGCATTGTTAGTGCCATGTGCTAATTCATCATCCACATCACTAGCACTAGTTGTACTCACCATCATTTGTAGCAATGAGGACTCTCCGGTTCGGGTAATCACGTTGCACATGCCCATCCCTTTGCACTTGAAGCACTGGATATCTTCTTTGTTCGCCCCGTGGAAGCAACCGATGATGCACTTTTTTTCGCGGGTGCTTGCGAACGAACAGATTTACTCACCTCGGTAGCACGGGATGTTGGCGGCCGATGCCTCTGATCGCGCGATGGTGGAGGGTGTAGGCAGTTCGCGCCAGTGGTGGAGGTACTTTTTTGGGACCCAAGGGGGTCCTCGAAGTAGACGTGCTTCAATTTTTCCTTCTCAATGGTTGCCTTCCCCTGCAATTCTTTGTTCAGCTAATATAGGCTAGATTTGGAAATCGGTTTAAAAATTGTATTCCTTATATTGAAATAATGTCCTGAAGGCACGTCTCAACCCCCCAAAAATGGCCATCTTATCCTCCTCATCCTCTCTCACCTACACGCAACATGCCTATTTGTAGCTCCTGAATAGTAATCTTCCACAGATTTTTCTCCTTGTCTAACGTTGCAACTTATTTCTGCAAAAGTTCACGTTTGAAGGAGGAGATAAACCTACCTGTTTCATTGCGTGCTTCACCTTGCCATGTGTCAGGTTCTAAGCCAGTTTTAACTATTCATTCCAGATAATAGCAAAGTCTTGAACTCATCTGATTTTGCTTGCTAACCCTATGAACTTTCAGGAACTAAATTGGGAATTAAATTTCTGCTCTACGCGGTCATCTCCATCAATAAGCTTCAGGTCTTTTTTTTTAAAAAAAAAATTATGTGACAATTATGAAGAATTTTAAGAAAATGAAGCCAAGGTAAATTTAACTGTTAGCAAAAGGATCATTCGTTACCTCGCCTTGTGGCGGTTACCTCCATACCTCCCTATACCTCGCCGGTTGAATCGCAGCTGTTGTCATAGGCCACTCTTCACGAAGGTACATCACGTGCGTCGCTATTGTCGGCTTCCTCTTCTTTCATTATCTCCGTCATCGTCAACAAGTGGTGGTGTTGGCTGACGGTTTGTTGCCAATTGCTCGACGCGGTTAGTGAGGTGGTAATGGTCCCACGATAGATGGAGGTCTTCCCGCATAGCATTCACGGCAGCTTACATTCTTCCTCAATCTTCGATCAGCTTAACGTATCTCCTCTTTTGAAGCACAATCATGAAATCATTCATCACCTGCTGGTTAGTAGAAAATAGAAACAAACAGCAGAAAAGTATTATCCCTATCAACTACTACTATGGCAAGGATAGTGGACACTCGCAAATGGGAAGCACCTTACGGAGTTTAAAGGTTCTGAGACCTAGCGAGCAAGGAATGGTAACAACTGGTGGCTGGTTCGTGATCTTTAAACTGTTTGAAGGGTGCGGTGGGGGAAAAATCCCCCCAGCCCGATTTTGCCCCCAAGGGTGACGACGTGCTGATAGAAACTTTTCTTTTTGCTTATATATGTGAGTTGGGAGGCTCAAAGATGTAGTGCCAACATTTTAATTAACAGATCAGTAATACTGAAAAATGTCCCACGACTTCGTCCTATGTTGCTGGCCTAGGAGGGAGTGCGTCTCTACACCCAGATGTGCTAAACAGGGAGACAACAAATGTGAAAGGACAGCAGCAAGGAAATAAGGACAAGGGCAAAAAAACACAGCACAAGCATCACAGATGGCTCCCTGGTGTTCTAATGCTGCTCCTTTTC
>RYFJ01002314.1:0-169661 GCA_003991445.1 Oryza meyeriana var. granulata
CGAAGGCGCACTTGGTCCGGTTCAACTTTCTATCTTGAATTTCGAAGGGTTTGTGAAGGTTTTTCAGTCGGCAATGAGGTCTTTTTCTGGACTTGGACTTGATCACCACGTCGTCGACGTAGGCTCCACGTTGCGCCCGATCTGGGTGTGCAGACCACCGCTGAATAGCCCTTTCGTAGGTTGCGCCTGCGTTTTTCAGACCGAACGCATTGTGATATAGCAATACGCTCCAACGGCGTGATGAAAAGATGTTTGTTAAACAGTCTTGTTCCCTCAAGCTAATTTGTGATATCCGAGTAACAGTCGAGAAAACTGAGTAGGTCGCACCCCGCCGTGGAGTCAACCACCTGATCTATCCTGGGAAGACCAAATGGGTCCTTGGGCACCTTTGTTGAGGTCGGTGTAGTCGACGCACATGCGCCATTTACCGTTTTCTTCCGGACCAGACTGGGTTGGCCAGCCAGTCCGGGTGGTAGACTTGCCTTGATGAAGCCGGGCTGCGAGGAGCCTTGGTGATTTCCTCCTGGATAGCCTTGCAGTCTTGAGCGAAGCGCCGCACCGTTGCTTGACCGCTTGGCGTCTGGTTTACGTGTAGGGCGTGCTCGATCACCTCCCTTGGTACGCCCGGCATTGTTCGGGACGGTTTCCACGCGAAGATATCCTTGTTGCGTTGGAGGAAGGTGACGAGCGCGTCTTCCTATTTGGGGTCGAGTCGGTCCCGACTAAGGCAGTCTTAGAGGGTCGGAAGGTCCAGGGGGATCTTCTTCGTGTCAGAGGCATCCGCTGAAATTCCCGACTTCGCTGCTTTTTTCGCCGGAACTGGTCTTGATCGGACTTCGGATGTGATGGCTTGCCGGATGCTGTCGCGCCCGACTGCCGCTCTTGTGTTTGAGCCAGCTCGCAGCTCTCCTTGTCAGGTGAAGGCTTGCTCTAGCGTCGCTGCGGAGGGAGAGGACTCCTGCTGGCCTGGGCATCTTCAGCACCATGTATGTGTAGTGCGGTATCGCCATGAATTTGGCGAGGCCGGTCGTCCGATTATGCGTACGGTTATACCGGTCTCGAAGTCGGCGACCTCGAAGGAGATGTTTTCTGTACGGAAGTTGTCCCGATGCCGAAGTTACCGGCGGGAGCAAGGTTATCTGCCGAGTGGGAGATGATGACAGGCCGGGGGTATTATCCCATGAGAAGGGCGCGGTGCTGGCCGTAGTTCTGAACGAGGTTTCTCATCTTCTCCAAAGTCTTGGCGAACAGGATGTTGAGCGCACTGCCTCCGTCGATGAGGGTTTCTTCAGCCTGATGTTCTGACGACCGGCGTCCAGGACGAGTGGGTATCGTCCCGGGTGGAACCCGATCTGGGTGATCTGCGCGGGTTGAAGGTGCCCATGGCCATCTCTGAACCAGCGCAGGCTATTGGGGGTATCCGTCGTGGAGATCCGCGTTAATGTCCGCGAATCTGATAGCTTCTGCTTGCGCTTGGATTCGTACGCAAGTGGCCCCCGAACGAATGTGGTTGAGTTCGGCTTGGGGGTCCTGGAAATCATCAGCGCGGACCGAGTCTGGCTTGTCCTTGTCCTTGTCGGCGCCAGACTGATCTTGCTCGGAGGCGAACTTCTTGAGCAGCCTGTGCAGTCTTTTAGCCGCGTGCGGCCTTGGGACCGTGAAAGGGGCAAAGGCCCGCTCATGACGTTCTGATGAGTCGTTGTTCCGCTGGGGCGCGACCGACTGCGGCTCCATGTTGGCCACCTCGTTGTCCGACTTCCGCTTGCGGCTGCCAGGCTTGTTTCTGAGATGGCTCGTTGTCGGCCTTTCGCCTTGTTGTCTCTTTGTCGGGCTCCTCTCTTCTCGTCGAAGGCCTCAGCGACGGCTTCAGCCGAGTCGGCGTATTTGTTGGCCATGTCGAAGAGAGTCCGGACAGTGGATGGTGGCTTCGAGTGAACTTCGCGATGAGCGGGGCGTCTTTTACTCCTTGCGGAAGGCGGCGATGACGACCTCATCTTTGATACTTGGAATTTGATTGCGCTTCTCGGAAAACCTTTTGATGAATTCACGCAGAGACTCGTTCTTCTTCTGATGCAGTTGGTAAAGGTCATGCTCGGAAGCCGGTCTCTCGTAGGTCCCCTGGAAGTTAGCGATGAACCGTTCCCTGAGTTGTCCCCAGGAACCGATCGACCGCCTTGGGAGGCCTGTCAGCCATGTCCTCGCCGAGTCGGCTAATGCGACTAGGAGGTAGTTAGCCATGGCTCTGCTGTCGCCCCCAGCAGCTTGTACTGCTAGGACGTAAACGGTGAGCTAGGACTCTAGGTTGGTCTTGCCGTCGTACTTTTCGATCCCGGTGGGCTTAAAGCCGACTGGCCAGCGGACGTCCTGTAGCTCCCGAGTAAAGGCTGGAATGCCTTCGTGATCGTGAGGGCTTGGACTTCGATCTTGGCGGTGTAGCCGCTCGTGGTGGAGGCCGAAGCGCTCATTTTCGTCTATCAGTCGGCGGCGTTCGTCTTCTTCGCGCTCTTCGCGTCGGGCGTTTATGGTGTGGCGAAGGTCGCGGTGAATTCGTACTCGGAGGTCTGATTGGGTCGGCGGTCATACTGGCGACGCCGCGGTTGTCGTAGTTGGTGTTGCCGAGCGTTGTTGCCGGAGACTCTTCGCGTTGCCGACTGGAGCCGGCTGCCCGACGTCGCGCTGATGCAGATGACATCCGCGCTGGAGAGCCGTCCGGTGGTCGGTATATGAGTGTTGCCTGATTGTTCTTGCTGCTGGCAGGCGGCAGCCGTAAATCATCGCCTTGATCTTGCGATAGTTGGTGTGGCCTGATGATCAGGTCCAAACTGGAGCGTGTCCAGCAGGGTTGCAGCGGCCACCACGTTCTGCTGTGGCGTGACGAAGACGTCGTGGTCGCGACTTTGGTTTGGAGGATCTGCTGCTGGGACGGCTCGCCCAGCCTGTCGTAGCCGTCATTGCGAGCTTGGCGGTTGGCCTCTTCTTGTTGTTGTAGTCGGCGTGCTTCCTTTGCTGCTCCTCTTGCAATTGGCGCACTCGGAAGGTGGTTGAAGCCCATGAGATCTCAGCGGGGGAGAGGAAGCTCGCCAGGGTAGATCCGAGTTGGATGCTCGAACCGCTATCCGACTTGGTGTCGGACTCCGAGTAGTTTATCAGAGTTAGGATGACTCCGACCTCCCTAGATCCAATCTGAAACGTGTGCATGACCCGTGTCCAAAACTGAATCGCTGGAGGTCGGGTCATGCTGCGCGGGTTGTAGATGCACAGCGTCGCCGAATCCGTACGGGAGATTGACGATCTCTCCCCCTCTCGGCCTAACCCGCGCTGGCTCAAGGCCTAGCGCGAGTCGGACGCCGAAGAGGAGAGAGTTGTCCGATGTCCGGCGATGTGAGGGACTGTCGTAGTAGATCGTCGAAGGAGATGCGACGTCCCTGGGGCCCGACTGGCGCTACGCCGGCTAGCTTCCTCAGCTGGCAAGATCGGATCTACCCCAGCCAAGGAAAGGTTGCCGAGTTGATCGGCGACGAAATCAAGGCTCCCGAAGGTGATGGTGTCTCCATTGGAGAACCTGTCGCCCTTGACTCCGTTAATGGGATCCATCGAATCTGTTGATGAAGAATTCGCCGGGCCCCTACCTGGCGCGCCAACTGTCGATGCTTTGCACCGCATAATACTACGGGGCTACTTCGGCACCTGGAAATTCGTGGATTGCAGAGGAACCCGGGAAAATTATACTGGTTCAGGCCTCGTGGTGATGTAATACCCTACGTCCAGTTGAGGTGTTATTCCTCTGAGGTGGATTTGTGATCAATGATCTGGTCTGCCTCATGGGGCACCCTGCTCCCTTTATATACTAGGGGACAGGGGTACATGGTAAGGATCCCAGTCGGATACGACCAAGGGATTTCCTTATTAGAGATAGAATCCTATCCGACTAAGGCTATGTTTCCTTATTGTATAAGGCACAGCCTGCCGGGTGCTATCTTATCTCTAATTACATGATCTGGCCCATCCTCTATCCGAGTGGCCCATGTGCTGGTAGTGAGGTACCCGGGGCCCATGGCTCCCACACCAACTGTCAATGTTTTACACCGGCAATATGAATATGGGGCTACTCGGCAAGGGAAAACTCGGTGGATTGCAAAGGAACACGGAGAGATTTTATACTGGTTTAGGCCCTTGATGCGAGGTAATACCCTACGTCCAGCTGGGATGTATTCCTTTGAGGATTATGGTGGTGGTTCTGATGAACTCTTGATGATCTGCCCTCATGGGGTGCCCTGCCACCCCTTATATACTGGGGGACAAGGGTACAAGGTAGGAATCCCAGCCAGATACGACCAAGATATTTTCTTCTTAGAGATACATCTTACCCGACTAGGACTGTGTATTCCTTTTTTACAAGGCAAAGTCTACCGGGTGCTACTATATCTCTAATTATAAGTCTTGGCCCATCCTCTGTCCGAGTGGCCCATATGCTTGTGATAAGGTACCCGGGGACTATGGCCTCCACATGAAGAAGCCAGTGGAGATAATATAAATTATCTTGTAGTACGAAATATTTGAACCTTTGAGCTAACAAATTTGTATATGTCAAGGCACCGAAGCCTCCTCCGCCTCTGTGCAACTTTGTGCAGTGGATAGATACGGAGGTCCATCCACAGGACGCAGAGTTTCTTCACGGGTTAAAAGATTGGAACAGGGAGCGGCGAGAACGTCTTTGGGCCAGAGAAGCAGAGTGGGAGGCTGAGCAGAAGAGGAAGGAGAAGGAGCGGCAGGAGAAGGAAGCCCGTGAGGCAGACAGAGAGAGGAAGCGGGAGAGGGCACTACGTGCAAAGGAAGCTGGGCCAGAGGCGGCGAGGAAGGGGAAGTACCCACGCTGCACACAGTAGTTACATCTCTAGTCGGATATCCGTTTGAAATACGCTAAGGCATGTAATAACGATAACTAGAAACGTTTCATGTGCCGTTTGTACTCGTTGGATGGATAATTTCATTAGGTTCGTAAGCAATTAATGTGTGCTCGGTTGTCACTGCTGAAGCATCTAGGCCCCGTTGTTAATTTTGGTAATCAATGACAAGCGCTAATTGCAGACTAACTCTTGTGGTTAAGTATATGCAAGAGAAGTTAGATTCACATGCCAAGAAAGATGACAACCAATTAAAATCGATAGCGCAAAGCTATGGAGAGAAGATGAACAATCTAGCGATTTCCTTAAACGATCGAGGTGTCGGACGATCGAATGTAAGCTAAGTTTTCTTTTTAGCTTCGTCATACTATCAAGAGGGGTAGTAATCTTGGCGAAGAAATGATCAATTGCCGCACTAGGGCATGCATGCTTGGTTTATCCTTTCATCCCTTGCCCTCTGTTGCTTGGCGGTCGGACCGCATGACCCTACCCGTCAGACGGCCTGGTCCAGTACCGCCCAAGTAGTTCAGATGGGGGTGGCGGTCGGACTGCATGACCCCACCCGGTTGGACCGGCCTCGTCAGTACCGCCCAGGTAGTTTGGATGGGGGTGGTGGTCGGACCGCATGACCCTACCCGGTCGGACCGGCCTCGTCCAGTACCACCCAGGTAGTTCGGATGGGGGTGGCAGTCGGACCGCATGACTCCACCCGGTCGGAGTCGGACCGGGTGGTGTCTGTTTCTGAGAAAAAGAGTGCAACGGCTAGTTTTTGAACCGTTGAAGTAGACCCCGGTGGGACCGACCCCTTGCCTGCGGTCGGACCGGACATGACCTGAGTTGGCAGATTTCGTCCCCAACAGCTACTTTTTGAGGGAGGGCTATAAATACCCCTCACTAGCAGCAAGAAGGTCTTCTTGGCACTTCCTACAACCGCTCGGAATCTACTTTCGCCGTAAAGTTGAAACTCGAAAATTCATGTTTTTCATCAGTTTCGTCGCAAACGTAGATCGTGAGGAGTACATCATTTGATCAACGAGCGTAAACGAAGTAAAGGGGTTTCTTCAGTAAACGTAAAATTAATAAAACATGGTATACAACAGGCGAACTACTACTGGTACAACATACTATGGCCCTGGCCATAACCTCTAGCCCTCTTCATCCTCCTACCCTATGCTCGCACATAGCCCTGAGAGTATGTCAGCCGGTTTGGTGGTACGGCACGGCCAGCGCGGGTCACCTGCACGGGTGTGGCAGCTGGTGGGTCCTGCGTCTGCGGTGGCGGAGCTCCTTCGAGCTGCGAGGAACCTAATACCTCATGGATCTCCTCGTCCTCGTCCTGCAAGTCGTCCCCCTCGAAAGGATCCTATGCCCAACCGTTGGCGCGTGCGCCCTGCGCGGAGGAGCCAGTGCCAACAAAAATCCCCGGCGCTGTAGAGTGGAACCCTGTGCACAAAATTGTTAATAATTGCAAACCGAAATTTTGCAAGACAGAAATAAACTTTGATATAACCTGAAGGACCTCCTATGGTGGCCCCGGGGGCACTTCTCATGCCCTGTTGCGTGTGTGGTCATGTGTGGTACGCTCCCTGCATCGACGTTCCAGCTTCGGAGGGATGTAGGTACGGTGTAGCAAAAGCTACACGGAAACATATTGATGTAAAACGGTGCATGTCGTAGAAGGAAACATGTTATAAACCGATGGTTAGCGGAATTTACCTCTGGAGGGGCCAGCTGGCTGACTGGAACCCTATGGATGCACTCCTGCTCCTGCTCCTGCTGGCCGTGGCTGTTGCTGCTGTACAGCTACGGGAGGTACCACGTCGGCCGCACGACAAGTGAGCACACGAATCACTTTGTGCATCGCCTGACGAATCCTCCCGAAGGTCGTCCTTTGCTCGTCCGCAATCAGCACAATCCCACTGTCCAACCGTCCGAATGCCACATTCACATCAGCCTGAACCTGTCGCGCTGCGTCGGTCTATTTCAAATGTGATGTGAATATGTGTTAGAACCGTGCACACCTACGAAGAGAATAGAAAAGTGTAAAGATAATGTGACTTACCACGCGGAAGTAGTCCTGGTCATGTTGTCTAGGATACGTGTCCATCGTAGCGGCGATGTGTGGCTGTGGATCATCTTGGGTGAACGTGGCGCGTGTGCGAGTACGGGGCTGGTACCACCTGAGATATGCTAGGTAGGTGTTCTCAGTGTGTGGATGTATCTCATCGATGACGTCCTCCGTCGCCAACAACTACTCCTCCACGTACTTCTGCAATTGGGGATACCACTGAGCACCGCCCGCCTGTCCCCTACGATTATACCTATTTGCAGAGAGTGCATTAGACTACATTAAAGAGTTGTAGTACTCAACAAAGATCACACCTGTACTAATTGGTGCACGTCGCGCGGCACAACGATCTCCACGGGCATAGGGAAGTACTGACGTAGGCCGAACTATCGCATCACGCGCTGTAGACAGTGGGGCTCGACGAAGATGTCGAACACCAACGGCACTCTCGTCATCCAGTATGCCTGGTCGTGTGTGCAAAGAGCCGAGAGTCTGAGCGGTGCACGGGTCGCGATGGCCTATGAACTATACGGCTCCCAGACGATGTCGCTGGGCAGCAGCGGTCGAACTCCATAACGAAGTCGGAGTAGGCCCTCCTAACCTACGCGTGGGCGTAACGACGCTATAAAATAGGACAAAGAACCACGTCAGTGTTTGTGCATAAGTGGTAAACATAGAATATAACGTTACGTACCTCACGGCGACACCATACCGTCCCCATAATCGGATGGTCCTCAGGCGACTGCCTGTACAAGCCTCCAAGGCCGCCTCGTAGGGAGAGTGCTGAATCAGAGGGCGGCCTATCGCGAACCGCTCGGCCGCCCATAGCTGCAGAAGAAGAGGGCAACCGGCGATAATTGCACCTGGATCGGTCTTTGTGCACGCGTCACAAAGAGCACGGTACGTCGCTGCTAGCACAGTAGATCCCCATCTCCACTATGGTATTCAGCCGTCCTCGCTGTCGGCGATCGCACGAGCGTAGTGGATAAGTCCTTTGTCCACCGCATGCCCCGTCGTGTTGGTGAACATCACCCACCCGAACAGCTACAGCAGGTACGCCTCCATGCTCCACCGCACCGAGTATTCGTTGGCTTCAGGGTCTAACTGATCAGACTGTAAAGCAAGATTATAGTCAGCACCACTGTTGATTTGTAGGTCAGAAGATTGTCAATCGAAGGAATCTGCGACTTACGGTAAACTGTAGCAACCACGCCTGCGAGGGGCCGATCGTGGTGTAAGGCGGTAGCGAACCCGGCCTGCCAAGTTTAGCACAACGGTGCACGGGCTCGAACCGAGCAGTGATTTCCTACAACCAACCGTGCGCCCCGTCAACCGGACTGATTGCGTCCCCTACGAGGGGAAGTCCTAGCAGGTAGGACATGTCCTGGAGTGTGGGAGTCATCTCGCCGCATGGTAGGTGGAACGTGTGGGTCTCCGGTCTCCAGCGATCCACCAGTGCTGCCAGAAGTGACTGGTCAGCGTCCCATCACCTGGCGGGGTCTCTCCCGTCCGGTGCGGGCTCAACTAGCCTGCAGAGCGGAAGAAGTCCAGCCTCACGCAACCTGCAGAATATAGCACTATAGTCAATATTGGAGAACATAGATATGTACAAATAATGTGAATGAATGTTGCTACAGCTCTTACCTCTCATGGAACCGAAGGTCTATCCGCATGAGGTGACGTAAAAGCCGTGGACGGAAAGTGGCTAGCTGGGCACCCTCGACAGCTGACAAGTAAGACCGGTGGGACTGGTCGAGGCCCTGGTCGAGCAGCTCCGGTGTATAGTACGCCATAGCTGCATGCAAATAGAGAGTTAGCGTAAATTTTATTGTCAAAGCAACAAGTAAGAGTAAGTTTGCAAACTTAATTGAACAACCACATTACAAATTATTGTTAAGGTTTATAGCATTATTACATGACAATAAAGAACAACAGTACGGTATATATCCTTCTATAACAAAGATCAAGCATAGACTTACACTACACCGCCGCACCACCAAATGCTCGAGAACGCCTAGGATGGGGTCATCTTGAAGTTGTGCCTTTACCCTAGGACAACTGCCATTAGCACCTGAACCCGACGGTCTAGCTTCCGCCGCACTTGGACCAGTTGCATCCTTTGGACATTTCTTAAATGTATGACCTGTTTGGTCGCACTTTGAACAACGTTTATGCCTTCCACCGGCTTCTGACTCATCCATGTCATTATGGATGCGTCTTATCTTACGGCGACCTACTTTATCCCTCAATTTTGTTGGGTCAGGAATGTACATAGCTTGAGGATGCTCTGTAGTAAATGTCCCCATAATACCGAAGCCGTATATCTCTACACTCCAGGTGTTGTAGATTGCTTCTTTTCTGAAATACGGTGAGACAAAATAACGTGCTTCTATCCCGCACTCACTGCTTGCGGCAATAACATGAGAACATGGCTTGTGAAGCAGAGTAGGCTTTCAGTACAAGCACTTGCAGGTCTCTTCTTCCTTCAGCACGCACTCCTGCATAACTCTTTTGCGGTAGATTCCGTGTATGCCCTTGTTGACACATAATATTTCAAATCTGTGTTCTGTGTACCTTGAGGTATAGCTCGATGTCTTCGGGCCTTTTTACTTTTATCTTGCAGGTACTTAGTCAGGAGTGTGCCAAAGAAAATATTATTATCCGCCATTGAGGGTTCAGCTGCTCTGAACCGATCTCTGAAGTACTTGCATGTGCCATACAAGATAAATTCAACTATACCAACAAGTAGGAGCCCTCGAACACCACGCATCACCCAGTTATAAACCTCTGCCAAATTTGTAGTCATTATGCCAAATCGAGAACCATCCTTGTCATACAACAATGTCCACTTCTCCTTTGACTCATTCTCAATCTACTCTGAAAATTTTCTGACTGAAGATGCCGACCTTCTTCTCATATGAGGTCCGTCACTTGATAGAGGTCCAAGAGCTTGTAGAGCCTCATCCCCTATAAGGGTAGCCCTCCTGGACTGCTCATCTGTTTGTTTAGAGGTCAGCTCATCCAACCTCCTCCAAAGCTCATTGAATTTCTTTTATTGATTCTAGACGCACAGCCTCTTGAAAAGATCCATAAGGTGCTTATTCTTAAACTGTCTGTAGAAATTAGCACCCATATGACGTATGCACCATCTGCTTTGGACATCAGACCACCTTGGTGGGTATCCGTTCTCAGCACATCCATATCTCAATTCCTCAATTGCCCGCAGCAAGCCGACGTGACAGTTATATATGAGGCATACGTCTGGTCTTATCCGTATAATGCAGACTTAACCCTTTCTAGGAACCAATACCAGCTATCAGTGTTCTCACTCTCAACAAAAGCAAAAGCCACCGGTAGAACTTGTTGTTCTCATCAACTCCGATTGCTATTAATATCTTCCCTCTGTACTTTCCGATCAGAAATGTCCCATCGATGCAGAGGATGAGACGACAATGCACAAATGCCTGAATGCAAGTACCTAATGCAAAGAATACTCGTTGCAACACACTTTTATTACCATGGTCAATTGATGGAAAGACTTTCAGGTCGTAGTAGGTTTTCGGATTCCTTTGAAGAATACAACCGAACAGACGAGGCAAATTATCATAAGATGCTTCAAATGTACCAAACATCATCTCTACAACCTTCTATTTTGCCCTCCAAGCCTTAGCATAGCTAATTGTGTATTTGAATTTCTCTTCAATATGTCTAACAATTGATCTTGGTTCATACCCTAGGTTATTCACAATGTGGGAGTATATCTCTGTTGCAACAAATGTAGATGTCATGTTTCTATGATATTTTTCTACACCTTGTAAGTAACATGAATGCTCAGTCACGATTGAAACTTGCCAATAATCTTTCTATTTACTCTTGAATGCATACACTCGCCATGGGCACCCATCCTTCATACACTTCATTTCATACACTGATTTGCTTGACTTCACAACCGAGAACTCCCTTTGAAGTGACACTGCCCATTATTTTACTGCCTCCTTTAAATCCTCTACATATGCATACTTAGCCCTCTGGATGACCTCATTCTCCTTATACTTCCATGGCACATGATGCCGCTCGGAGATAACAAGACTAGAGAAGTCCTCGTTGCTCCATTCTGCAGGAATTACGTTGTCATCATCAAACAAATCATTATACTCTGCATACTCGTTTTCAGAATCTTCCCTATCTACTTCTTCGACGATGGTGTTGATTAGTTCTCCCTCATCTGCCACACCTGTTTGTTGTCTATCTTCTTCATTCCCTCCTTTATTTTCTTCCATTGTTTCGGCATCACCTCCCGCCGTACTTAGACCCTCATCATCTTGCACGGGCATTGCAGTAGCGGTGCTATCCTTCTCATACACCGACACAAGTATGCCCAGTGGACAACCACGTTCGAATGTATTCTTCACGTACCATCTTCAAGTGGCAGTGCAATCCACCGGCATCAGTTCCAAAAAAAACCTTTAACTACACGACTGACTACAACATATAAGGTTATTGCATTGATCTGGGAGTCCAGTCGAAAGCCTCGCATCAGCTAGTTGTACATTGACCCAAAATTTTTCTCAGCTGGCCTATCAATGCCTTTAGCCATTGAACTAAACTCCGACAGATCTACACCTTGTGGACCATACCTAATATTCCCTTGCTCGTGAAATATCTGAAATATCACATTATTTGACATATCTGTTGATGAAAAAATACAGTTAAACTAGGTACCAACATTCTCCTCACATCTAAAACCGTATAATCGAGATTTTATAACTACCATCTCTATACAAATTAAGTCATCTAACAGATAACCTACAGATCTACGAGTAACAACTTATTTTCATATAGTATTATTCACGTAACTAGTACAATACTATATCAATTCTTGCATAGAAATATAAATTATAAAGAAACAATAGATTTTACCTTCAGATGAATCAGCAAACTGGCAGAGTTTCGCTGCTTTCGTTTAGCCTCCCTCTTAGCTCTCTCTCTTCTTTTTTCTGTGAATTTTATGATATTTTTAGAGTCTGGAAGGGGTTTTATACTGGGCTAGCTAAAAATCGCCCTCCCAAATAGCGGCAAGCGGACCACTTGCAAAAGTGCTGATGGCAACCACGTCATCAAATCACCCTCTAGGGACGGTGGGGGTATATTTTTGTAAAATTTTAAAACAAAAATATACTTTTGTAAATATTTTATTAAAGCAATATAAAAATAAAAAAATTCCACAATCCTCCCTCCAATGGCGATTTTCTCTCCAATGGCTCATCTGGCGCCTCACGTGTCGCCGCCGCTCCTCCTCCTCTCCCTCCTCGTCCTCCTCCCTCTCCACGCCGCCGCCACGCCGTCCGCCCACCCGGCCTACCCCGACGAGCCACTGTCCTGCGCTGCGGCTGCGGTGGCCGACGAGGCCGCGCTGGTGCCGGAGCGGCGGGAGGCGCACGGCTGGGGCCGCATCCTGGACATAACCCACTACTACCGGGAGGACATGCCGTCGTGGGAGTCGGACGGCGGGGTCGGCCAGTTCCTGTGGCTCCCCGCCTCCATGCGCAACGGCTCCCGCGCAAACAACTCCGAGATGCGGCTGCCGACCCACACCGGCACCCACGTCGACGCCCCGGGCCACGTCTTCCAGCACTACTTCGACGCCGGCTTTGACGTCGACTCCTTCGACCTCGACGTGCTCAACGGTTGGTGAGCTCGATCGCTCCGCCACGCGCTTTCTCATCTTTCCCCAACGACTTGCATTGTTCCTATCCCAATTGTATCCTGGGGTCCTTTCTTTTGCTTGTTTACTGAATTTCTATCTAGATGTATACTAGTAGGTGAATGCTTTCATTGCCGAGAGGAGATAGAGTTAATTGAATTTTTTTAAGGGTTTTAGGTACGCTCGAGTGACCCAACTGATATGAAAATCTGCTTGGAATTAGAAAAAATATAATTGGAATATACATGGAGTGGCTGCGATGCAAAGTTTGTAGATTAGATGGATTGCAGCTATGAAATTCGAGCTTTTCTGTGACATCCATGAAGTAGATTTCGAAGGATATTTGCTTGGGAAAGGATAACGCCACGAGTAGGAAGATGGGTTGCAGACTTGCAGTAGAGCAATATATCATTTCACTGCCTCATGCTCGACTATGTGTGACAGAAGGTGAGCAACAGTCAATGTGTAAGTGAAGGGAGTTTGGGCCTAAAAACCTACAGGACATCAATGAAATTGGCCTATCGAAAACCCTTTCTATACTTCCTCCTCTCAGCTGTTCTCGAAATTTACATCCCCGTATTACCTGCTTAGTGTGTCAGTTTGGTCTCAGATCACCATAATTTCCTTATAGACAATCTTGATTAGTTATTTCGGTGGTGGAGCTCTCACGTTGTCATGATTCTGCTGCAATAGCCGCGGAATGTTACTCGTCATAGGAAATTTGCAGAAATATCACATGTTTCACTATACCAGCTATTCTGGAGAAACTGATAGCAGATTTCTATCAGGTTTCCCAATTAAAATTGGTGCTACCATCCAATCTATATTTTACTGTACAGATTACTGTGCTGATCTTTTGGAGAATGATGTGTCATGCTACTGATATGATGTCTAACCTCTAATTCAGTAATTCAAATACCCAACCTGAAAATCCAACGTCCACAACTGCATAATCATGTCCTATACTGACATTGGAATCATTACATGGCAACCAATTTAGATCTACATGCTTATTACATGAAAATATATGCAATTGCATCACATTAACAACTGATTTTCTTTTATAGGTCCGGCATTGTTAGTTGATGTTCTAAGAGATGATAATATTACAGGTAACTAATTCCTTTTGTTTAAGTTGTGGTCGTGTAACCGGGTTCTGCGATGTCTTGGGGGTTGTTCTGTTTTATCGTGGTGGCGTGAGTTGTTGTCTTCTTGCTGTGGTCGTGTGTTTTGTACGCTTTTCTCCTCCTATTAATGAAATGATACGCAACTCTCTTGTGTATTCGAGAAAAAAATATTACAGGTAACTAATTCCTGTTGTTTAATCCATCAAGATACTTGTTAGCATAGTAAAACGCAAGTTATGTTTACTTAGCTCAGCATGTGTTAGTCAAACCTAACTATTGAATTTATTGTATTCAATGCAGCTAAAGTGATGGAGTCGTTACATATTCCTAAAGGAGTTCAACGAGTGCTATTTAGAACATTGAATGAGCCACTAGCCAAAATCACCACCTTTTGGTTTCTACATGAAAACTCAAAGTGCGTGGAGTTTGTTAGCTGCTGCAACGGCATGCCCTTTCATGCATGTCTATATCTAGTATTTGGTACACTGCTGTTTACCCTATTTCTTCCTAGTTGTGTATTTTGTGCATCCATAGTCCATGGATAGTTTTCTTTGTGTTTCCTTATAATCTATCTATTATGGAATTTCCTGAAATACTGCACTTAGTGGTAAATACTATGCACAACTCTAATACTGCACTTAGTGAAACTGTCATCTTGCAGGCAACTAATGTGGAGGAAAGAGTTTGACACAAGTTATGTGGGTTTTATGGAGGATGGCACACAATGGTTGGTAGAGAACACAGATATTAAACTTGTTGGTGAGTTTGAAGTAGCAATATATCCTTTTGAGGTTCCTTCACTATATCAGTAACTGACTTATATTATTGAGGGTATGCACCCATGCATACAATTGACTCCTAGTTTATGCTTTCTTGTGCACATGGTTATTGTTTTGGCATGGTTGCTTTGCAGCTTTGCCCCTATGATAAAAACTTCTTTCTTGTTTTTACAACTAGATCCCCAATAGACTTTTCATAAAAATGGACCCTAAGCACAGAGAAGTGACATGCCGTGTGTACCTAGCACAACACTGCAGGATTTGGCATCATGTAGATTGCTGTATGGATGTTGCATGGAACCTTAGTGGCTCCATGGACCATTTTACATGCCAGCCTACACTATGCCCAATCCTGCAGCATCGTGTTATGAACATATGGCACAAAATGTCATGGTGCCATTTGGAAGGTTCCATTTCTGTAAAAAAGTTTTTCTAGGGGTCCATTTGAAAAAAATGTTTTCCAAAGGGCTAATTTGTGAAATTTACTTGCCTTAATTCCTGTTTTTTTGTATCATTTATCATATTTAGATTAAAATTACAGCGTTATCACTTGCTTAATCGACAAAAACTCCATTCCATCATTCACTGCACAGCCCCTGACCCATTTTCCTTCCAAGAAGAAATATTGTTTCTTTTACTTACCCTCCTTGGCAATCATCTCAATGTCTAGTTTGGTCCAACAAATAAGCACCTGGCTCTCATGTTTCCCAACTCACAAGTGTGCATCCCCTTCTTACACGTCTCCATGTTTGAGCAAAGCAATTGTGCAAATTTGCACTTCTAACATGATGAACTTCAGAATCTTGACCATTAGGGTCTTCAAAGAGTTTTGTGCCATGTATCATACTAGCATACTTGAACTCATCTTGCATGATATTGTGTCTCAGGCAGACATCAGATGGCCTTCTCTTCAAGGATGATATGAGTATTGAAAAGCACATTTGCAGATTTAACTTTGTGTCACGAGATAGGTCTTGCGACATAGCACCTATGGAAATGGTACACTGAACTGGTATGGTTGCCTGGGGGATGGGGTACTGCATGCAACATATACTCCATGGGACATAGCATTAGCTCCTATGAAAATCCGGAAACCATTAATCCATTATGGCCTTGTTGTATATAAAAAAAACATGGGTCAAAACTAATAAGTTTCTGAGTACCTTGGGTCAGGTTTTTTTAATATTTAATGATTTATTTTTCAAATAAAAGTGTCTGGAGCATACACAGCATGCTAACTAATACACATTTTTCTGTGAATCAGTGCTGAAAAACCAGAGAAAAAATTACTTAGGAACAAAAGTTGTTCTTGACTTGTGGCCCTCCACGTAAGGTCCTATTTAATCAAGTAGTGATGCAATTGAATAAGATTGAAAGCATGGTAATTAAAGTCAAGTAGGAGTAATATTTTGTGGAAATGGCAGTCTGTTTTGACACTTTCCCGTAGATTGTGCTTTTTAGTTCTTTCATTCAGTTTATATTTACTATCAGTGCAAACTTCTGCATTCTTGTTTATTTTACCTTGGACGATAGTGCTTCAGAGGTATTCTTTTGACCATGGTGCCCTACGGTTATTCTGCTGTGACTTCTCATTTCTGTTGTCATTTTCAGGAATAGACTATTTGTCTGTTGCAGCTTTTGATGACTTATTCCCATCACATTTAGTTCTTCTCAAAAACAGGGTATGAACATGTTTCCTGGAGTAATTTTGTTTTGTTCACATTCACTTCCAGGATATTTATGGCTCCTTTATCTTTGTTATTCAGCTTATTTGTTCTAATGTTCTGAACTTTATCTTGCCTATCTTGTATTTGCCTATTTGCCTATACTCAGTTACTCACAACATACAGCTACCAGTAGAAATATGATAGGAATGCAGTGTAGACTCAATAGAGATAGTGAAGAAATATGCATAGTTTGAGTGTTGATATTAATATATTGTCCTGACCTAATTTTTTCTTGTTCTTCCTAGCTTGGCTATGTTGAACGCGATGTGCTATTAACCTGTTAGGATTATTTCCTGATGAGTGATGACATTAATTTCTAAACTGAACAATCTAAAGTTGAAAAAGGTGATCAACAATTTGGTATGATATATCAAAGTATCCAATGATATCAGTATAAATAAGTCGCTCCTGAAATTTGTTGTGCATTTCTGTGAAGACTAATTTAGGTGTGGCACTCCCACAAAAAAAAAAAAGTGTGGCACTGTCAGCACAGCAATGATATGGGCCATATGGCGAGTCAAATTTGTCCACACACCTGCAAGATGCGAACAAACCACCAAACTCCAGTGTACATATAACATAAGTGAGCACCTCTAGATATATGGATTGACAATAAAAAAAAGTTTCAAAGCAGTAATACCCATAATTTGGTATCAGCTTAATTAGGAGTATCATGTTTTTCCAAGACAAGCTGATGTGCTTATGAGTGTTGCAGCTGATATTCTTCCATATGGAATGTTACCCTACGTGTATGCACAAGGTAATATATTCTAATTTGTTTTTCAGGATATCATTCTTGTCGAGGGCCTCAAACTGGAAAATATCGTGCCTGGGATATACTCCTTGCACTGCCTGCCACTTCGGCTGCGTGGTGCTGAAGGTTCACCAATCAGATGCATCCTTATAAAGTGAAAGGGACAGGGGTCAGTGCAGTTGCTAGTGTCAATGCAACTTCAGTTGCAGTAGCACCGCATGGTGAGAAATCCGTTTCATAACATTTTTCGCCCGATAGCAACAATGATTCAGCCTCGTTGCTTATTTCTAAATTTACTAGCTGAATGCCAGTGAGTTGCAACGGATTATTTTTTTAATAAAAAATTAACATATATTTTAAGCTTCCAAAACAAAATATCCATGTTCCTTTCCCATTGTGTAATCACCAAGCTGTTATTGCTATATATGCGCGCTGACCTTGCCACAAAACTCTGTTTGTGTTGTATTTATTTATATTCTATCTAATTCACATAAAAATATAGATTGCCTCACATAAAATACTTATTGCATTTTTGTGGAAGATATATAACCCTAACACCAGTAGTCGATTGTATGAGCACTTAGCTGGCCCATTAGTCCAATAGCGCCATGAAGTCCATTTCTACAGTACCACACCTTTGGTTCCATCCACCGAGTGCCCCAAAAAAAACGGTTTTTTATTGTTAATAAATTTTTTATTTACAAAACTATTTTTTATTTTTTTTTGTAGAAATACCTTGCCGCCATGGGTCAGGGCAGTATTTAAAAACCGTCGTGGCCTAGGGCGGCAAATGGACTGGCCGTCAGTGGGCCGTGATGGCGTGGGCCGCCGTTAGCCGGGGAGGGGGCCACGTGGGCTTGCCGCTGTGGCCCAGGGCGGCGAATGCCTCACGGGCCCCCGTGAGGCCGGCAGAACTGCAGGGGGCAAAATGCAAATTTGCATTCGTCGCCCTGGAGGAGGGCGGTTTTTAGCCCTCCCCTATAAAACCCCTTCACGCACTCGCCGGCGCGTCATTTCTCCCTTCCGCCTCCAGCGTTCGTCCGATAGAGCTGAGGCAAAGGAGGAGCAGTACAGCGGCGAAGCCCTCGTAGATTTTTAAGCCGAACCTAGGTATTTTTTGCTCTTCCTTCATCATGTAGTTAATTTTTTTGACAAGTGTTAATTAGTACTAGACGCGTAGTGTAATACCCGACATAGTATGAAAATATTAGCGGTTTGGCATAACCATCGTTAGTGTTAAATGTGCAAGTTCAAGCGATGGATGTCCATGGAGGATGTACGCATCCAGGAAGAAATATGATAACTGTTGGTCCGTGTCAATCATGACGGAGCACAACTGTCATCTTCCGGGTGTTTATCTGGTTCGAGCCCAAGTCAATTATCAGGCCTCTATTACATATGCCAGGGCATGGAGGGCCAAACAGAAGATAATTAAAAGGAGATTTGGCAGTTTTGAAGCTTCGTACAATAATTTGCCTCGCCTACTCAAAACGATCTATGCGAGGAATTCTGGCAGCTACTCCGAAATCAAAACTTTCCTATCGTTAGCAAATCCTGGGCAGAGCGTCTTTCAGCGGGTCTTCCTCTCTCTACAGGCGTGCATGTTTACATTTCTTCATTGCAGGCCCATTCTCTGCATCGACGGCACGTTCCTAACTAGAAAATACAGAGGGCAAATATTGACGACAATCGGAGTAGATGGGAACAACCAAGTGTTGCCCGTGGCCTTTGCCTTCGTCGAGAGCGAGAACACAGAGAGTTGGTACTGGTTTCTGAAGGTGGTTAAGGAAAAGGTGGTGGGAATGAGGACAGAGGTATGTCTCATACATGACCAATGTAAAGAGCAGATGGTGCATACGTCATATGGGCGCAAACTTTTATAAACAGTTCAGAAACAAGGAGCTGATGGCCATGTTCAAATGTTTGTGCGTCCAGAATCAACAGAACAAGTTCAATGAGCTGTGGAGGAGACTTGATGAGCTGGCAGCCAAACATAGAGGCGAGAGTTCTGCAAAACCCGCAGCTAGAGGTGTTGACGGCCCTAAAGCTCTAGGTGTACTTCCCACCAATGACGGTACATTCAGAAGGAAGCCCGGTTCCTCAGTTAGCAGATTTTCGCAGTGGATCGAACACGAGCCAAAAGAGAAATAGGCATTGCTGTACGATGAAGGTGGAGCAAGGTACGGCATAATAACCACGAACCTTGCAGAGGTCTACAACTGAGTCATGCGTGGTATGAAGCAACTCCCCCTTGTTGCCATCGTGGAGTTCATCCTACATAGAACACACACGTACTTCCACGACAGGTGCAGACAGAATGATCTATCTATGGCCGATGAAAACCTTTAGTTCGGCACCAAAATGACAGAGTACCTTGAGGGGAAATGCAAGAAGGCAAGAAAGCACCGAGTCCGAGTGTAGGGCACACGAGAGCGTAGATTTGAGATATTGTGTGCCGACAGGTCCAGGCGTGGCATATTCGCAAAGAAACCTGTGTAAGAGTGTGTCCTAAAGGAAGATGGGACATGCAAGTGCTCCTACCGGAAACCAAGCTTGTACCACAAGCCCTGTTCTTATGTCATTGCCGCTTGTGGGGAGTGCGGCATTGATGAACACCAATATGTGTCCCCGTACTTTAAAAAGAAAGCAATCATGCATACATGGAGTACCAAGATTTTTGGTTTCGGCATCGTCGGCACTTTCACTGAAGACACAAGCCCAATTTATTACATCCCTGACCCGACGAAGGCAAGGAACAAGGCAGGCCGTCGTCAGACACGGAGGATTCACAATGATATGAACGAATCCGAGGCCGGCGTTAGCGCTAAACGTTGCAGTAGGTGTGGAGAGGAGGGACATACCTACAAGAAGTGTACGAAAGACGCCGAGGCCCCAAGTGCAGCGGAAGTTCCTGTGGAAGAATCAAGCGCCGATGGAAGGCGGCCAACTGGGGAAGGCATCACTGATAGGCAGCGTCATCGTAGACGTCCTCGTGCACCTTCGGGTTATGTTGTGTAGTATAGTCGCTGGTTGCTGATGTAATCTTCCTGTAATGTGTACCAATCTGCATGTATTGCTATTTGATTTTCGTTTTAGTGTGGGCCAGATCGGCGTGTCATATCTATTGTTGTCTATTGAAATGTGATCTTTGTTTTCACTTTGCCAGTGCTAGCCTTTTAAAAGTACTTTGCTGTCTGTTAATTTTCTGACTGTAATGCACTATGTTTAATTGAGCTAATCCGTTCCGCTTCTTTTTTCTTGCAGGTATGGACTACCAGACGCCTGAGCTGCTGGATCACGCCATCGATCAGACCCATCGGTCGTTTCTCTCGGCGGTGCAGAACCTCCAGCTCGGTACCTTACATCCTCGACCTTCTAGCCGACTCCTTCCCGTGGACCCTCAGTTCACGACTAGGTACGTACGAACGTTGTACTGTGAAGCTGTATATGTGAACTTACTAACTTGCTTTGTTTTGATTGTCAGGTTGCGGGAGGCAGGCCTTCTGCCGCTGTGTAGGCTGGTAGCAGCCGCAGTGGACCCGAATGATCTGGCGAAGAAGTGGGGTATCGACCGATCGCTGATCACAGCTCTTGTGGACCGATGGAGACCGGAGACGCACATCTTCCACCTCCCATGTGGTGAGATGGCCCCCACGCTGTAGGACGTCAGCCTCCTTCTTGGGCTGCCTCTAGCCGGCAATCTGGTGGGCCCAGTTGACGGGCTCTAGGCGTGGCGAGACGACATCCTGCAGCGGTTCGCCCCGGTTCACCGTGCTCCAGGGCTTCCCCTCGTCGGCGAGATCTCCTCGTACACGCATGTGGGCCCCTCTCAGGCTTGGGTACTGAGCTACACGGTAAGAATGCTTTCTTATTGTTTTATGTTCGTTCTTCAGTCCGTACTAGAATTACGGTTTCAACTTCCTTATATGTTACTATAGTCTGATCAGTTAGACCCAGAGGCCGACGCGTACTCACTGCAGAGGAGCCTGGAGGCATACCTGTTGTGGCTGTTCGGGTAGGTGATGTTCACCAACTCACACGGCCACGCAGTCGACAAGGGCTTGATCCCTTACGCGAGAGAGATAGCCGACGCCGAGGACGGTGTTGTTCCCCAATACAGTTGGGGATCGGTAGTCCTTGCCGCCACGTACAGGGGTCTGTGCGACGGCTGCAGGAAGACCGACCCAGAAACGGTCTTCATGGGTTGTCTACTCCTCCTACAGCTCTGGGCGGCAGAGCGGTTCACGATCGGCCGCCCCGTGGTGGACCACAGTGCGTACGAGCCGATCTTGTACGTGGATGTCCCACCGGAGAACTATCCGACGATGGGGACGGTGTGGTGTCGTCGTGAGGTATGTTCGGTGTTAGAACCGTCTCGGTTTTTTATGTTACTTGGACTAACGAGAACTCTTTACTGTTTGTAGCGTCGGTATGCTCACGTACAGGTGCAGAAGTCGTATCCAGACTTCGTCATGGAGTTCGATAGGATCACGGACGACGACGTTGTCTGGGAGCCGTACAACGCCAAGGCGGTGATGGCGCGTGCGCCGCTTGGGTTGTCGTCCCTCTGCACCAGGGATCAGGCGTACTGGCTGACGATGACGCCGATGCTGTTCGACATTTCTGTCGAGCCGCACTGCCCGCAGCGTGTAATACGGCAATTCGGTATGCGTTAGACCTTCGGCCATCCACAACTCTAGGCCGTACCGCAATATGTTCACAGGTATGTGTGGAAATGAATATTCCATATTATTATGCATTGTGTCACCGGTTGTGCTCTGTAGGTTAAATCGGCGTAGTCAGGCTGCCGGTAGGTTGTGAAGACCCACCGTCATCGAGTACATCAACGACTGGGTCATAGCCACGGAGGACATCATCACGAAGATCCACCCCCACACAGCCGACATGTACGAGCAGTACCTTTCCTGGTAACAATCCCGTACCAGACTATGGGTGACGTTTACTCCCGGAGCTCCACAGGCGCACATTGCAGGGGTGCGAGACGCATACCCGACACACCACGACCAGGACTACTTCCGTGCGGTAAGTCAATAGTTTTCATACTATTTTTAACGGTAGTTACCATGCGCAACTAACCACGTATGTCCTGCTCAACAAGCGAACAATGCTAGGCAAGTCGACATGGAGCTCGGACTACTGTGCCAGCGCCTTGAGGCTGGCATCCCTCTCACGGAGCAGGAGCAGACGATCACGTTCGGCCAGATGCGCAACACGATGCCTCGGTCATCCATGCTCTGACTTGTCACCGTTCCGATGCAGCCCTGCCGATGCAGATACATATGCGAGGTCCCCATGGTGAAGGGACATCAGCAGGAGCGGCGGGTTCTGCAGGGGCCAGTACGCGTGGGGAGCAGGTCCTTCCGGTACCGCCGGAGGATCGAGGACGGCAGCCTCCACGATCGGGCGAGGTTTGTCAGGTACGTCAGGTTCGAACATATTCTCTATAACTAACTGCACTTTTTATTCGGCTGACGCGAACTTTTCTTTACTAGCCCCACGCGGCGGATCTCACCACCACCTAGGGGACACTGGGCGGGGATCTGCCTGGAGCACCTCTGCTTGGATCTCTACCGAGGACGACCTCGTTCCGGAGCAGGACGTGATCGGGTCGTCACAGCTCGGAGGTGCACCGGACACACAGCCGCACGACGTCGATGCTTCTTCTACTGCTCAGGCGGTCCGAGCCACCCGTGGGGTAGCGGCGGACTGCCTGACGTACTCGCGCGGGCACGTGCGAGGCAACCTAGGAGAACGAGGAGGCGTACGGACTAGGGGCTATTGTTGTATTTATTTATTTATAGGTCTCGCATAACTTGTTGTATCGGTAAAATATAATTGTCATTTTATCTTCGACAATAGGAAAATAGTAAGAGGGTTGTCGCTTTGAATCCTAGAGTTCAAATACTAGTGCGTAAAATCGTAAAGAGCTTAATCTTTTAAAAATCCTTTTTAGTATAAGTTTTTCTGTCATGAACGGAAATTCTGTTGGTTCGGACTGGAATTTTCACTCAGTTCTGAGGTTGAATTTTGGTTCTGTTTTTCAACTTTAACGGAACTTCCGTTAATCTTGAGCGTAAATTCTGTTGTGCCTCTCTGCTAATAACCTTAAACGGAACTTTTGTTAAAGTTTACCGGAAATTCCGATCAAACGGATATTCTGTCATACTATTACGGAATATCCGTTGTTTGCAGATTGCTTCCGTTTTAGTTCAAATTTTTCATGTCCATATTCACCCCCTCTAGGCTTGATCCCACCCTTCAGATCTGACCTTTCACAAATATTTACAACGGTACTCTATCCTGTTTATACCATTTTAAAAGGACAAACCACTTTCGGCGCATACTATACGCGAGTACGGACCACCTTTACTTGCATAATATAGGCCCCGCGTGCGCCACATTGCGACAAGCGAGCTTTCGGCGCGTCGCTTTAGTCATGCGTCGTCACGGACATTCTGAATACATGGTTGGCCACTTCAACCGTTTTTTGCATATGCATGTCTATTATATTTTGACCTGTACGTCTCATAGGGAAATAGACGCACGACAACCTATATAAAAGCACCATCATAGTAACAGAGGGCCTTCACCCAGCCCCTCGGGCAAACTTCGCACCGTTTATAAACTACGGCCACTACCTGCCTCACTAATTTTCTTTTCTTCTTGTAGCAGCATCGAACAATGCCTCCTACACCTCTTTTCGTGGAGGATTGCAACTGGCGATATTTAGGTTTCGCTTTGGTACTGCCACCTTGGGCTGAACGCTCGATATACCTTTGTGGTGACCATTGCCGGCTATGCGTATCTCGTCAGGAGGAGACTTACGGCTGGAGATACTTCAAGTGCATGCACCGGAGTCCCCAGGTACGTGTTTCAGTCAAGTCTTTGTCATATTTGTTTTTACGCTGTGGGCACCTCAGAAATGCATTATAGAGAGTAACTACTATGACAACGCGAACTATCTAGATGGATGGGATCTCGAATAAAAACCAAATAAGTACAATAACCATCCATCCTCATCGCAGACTTGTCATAATATTTACCCATCCACAATACAAATCCAAAGCACCGAATTCAGAAATAAAGAGATGTTTGGAGAGTTGATTCACCAGTCCAAAACGGCGAAGTGTGCCCGTCAAACCACACGAAGGCGGCGACCAAACACGATACACACTTCTGCGGACATGGTCTACGGTTGAATCAACGTCCATGCATCTCATCATTTCTAAATTCTTACTAATGCGAGACTAGCCCAGGAAAGTTCTAGTCCCACACGTTCATCTAGCAAGCAATATCCAATACATAGGGCACTTAGCTAAGTAAAACGAAAATATAGATACAAGTACATACTAACTATTAATTACATAAGCCGTACAGGCTGAATAATTAGTCCATCGGAAGCTTGGCTACCCAAACCCTCAGGCAACCGACTAAGGATAAACCCTTAGATAGGACCGTCCTGATCGATCTGTTCATCCCCACAATCATCAAACATGTCCTCATCTCCACCTGTATATGAATCTATAGCAGCATTCACAAAAACAAATAGAACTCAGTACGCAAGGTACTGGCAAGGCCACAATCAAACCTAGTTATACATGTAGGCTATAATCAAGGTTAAGGCTGTATGAAGGGCTAAATTTTACTGCATAAAGCCAATTTTATTTCGCAATAATTTAAAGGAGAAGTTCATAAAATAAATTGCATAATAAACTGATAGAGTAGTATCATGGCATCCCTTTTCATGAATAATAATATCTTCACTGCCCTTCTTGGCAGCAAGACTATAAAGCAACTTAGCACATCATCTCTTTTCATTATCATATCATCAATCACCAAGTATAATTCAATAAAATTCTTCATCATCCCATCCCATTTCATAAAGCATTTTAGAAACATAAATCTATACTCAATGAGCACAACCATGCCGCTCATGACCGTGAGCACGGCTAACCGATTAGTTTTGACTCTGCAGAGTTTGTACATCGTTACCCACATGATGTGATAGAAGCCAAACGGCTACACTCTAGTTTGTCCGGTACCCGTCGGTACCACCACACTCTTCACGTTAAGTGCAGTCTAGAGGTCACAACACAGCTTTTACATTACCTAACATTTAGCCTTGCACCAGCACGAGGTGTGTTACTCCACACCGAGGCGCGACCCCGATGTCGTGGTGGCGGCCCACGCCTTAAACCCAGCGCCGTGGGAATCTGCCTACACGGCTCCCCACGAGGCACACAACGTTGTATTGGACAAACTTAGACGCCTACGCCATGAGGTGATCACAGTCCCTCATGGTTCACATAGGTAGCTCCTCTGAACAGCCCTACCGTACATTCGTAGCACTGCCCCTACTACTCTGCCTACCAAAATGCAAGGCTAAACATTAAATAACTTAATCCGCTATGGCCATCCCATAACTAGCACATGTGGTTGTACTGTCTAACATGAGAATATGACACTGAGTTCGGTCCTTAAGCAACCCAGGCAAAACACTCCCCCTATCGGTACACAACTATCACATATGTGTACCACTTGCTTGCCCAAGTCTTAAAACGGTTTTGCTTCGGTTTTAGTTCACAAATATCACGGATATTCATCTCTGATCAGAAGTAAGTAAATTCCCATTTGAAACATAATTAGATAGCCATGATATATTTTGTAAGTAGCTATGCATGTCTAAGCATATATACCAATGTATACCTTATAGCAAGCACTCAATAAGTACTTCTACCCATCCTAGGGTTACAAGTAGCAAGTCATCAACATTTCAAGGCTGGTTATGCAGGAAATGGGATTAACTAACTTTGCCCACCATCTATATACTTTACATAGCCAAATAACAATGCAAGTTGAAATAAAATCATTTATAATCCCAAAATTTAGGAGCAATATGTTCAAAGGTAGTGGGATTCTTGCCTTGGTTCAGGTCTACTTCAGGTTCTTCAAAGTATTCTACCTCCTCGAACTCCAAAGGCTCTCCTTCTAGTTTTAAATTTTAAAGTAACACCAAACCGATAAATAATGCAAAAATGCAAAATGCTCTAATATGCATGATTTTTGTGCAGTGGCTTGGTACTGGTTTTATACTCTCTTTGGTGGAATTATTTTCATTTTTGCACTTACAATTTGTGAGATATGATTTTTACGATTTTTATGCGTCCTTTTGGAGAAATAACATGTACTGATTATGTGCGGCCTAAATCTGTGCAAGCTGAGTTCATAGATGGAAAGTATACAGTTTTATAAGAATTACAAAATTGGTTTGACATTTTTCTGAGTTATAATGAATTTCTTATGAATTTTCTAGTCAAAAGTCCCATTTTTACTCTCATAAATTTTAGGTAAATTTTCTGTACAGAAAGTGCTACTTTTCATTTTATCAGATTTTAGAGGATAAACTTACAAAACCCACAAAACTGGTTTCACCCAATTTGAAGTTGTAATGAATTTTCAAAGTTAAATCCATTTTCAATGTAACAGAAAAGCATTTATTCATTTCTTTTATTTTTCTGGATTTTACAAAGGATGGGGTCCACATGTAGATGAAACAGAGCATAGCAGGCACTGAAGCATGGAGCGGACCGTCCGATTGCAGTTTGGACCGTCCGGCGAGGTGGAATACAGGGGCACAGCCACAATAGAACGGACCGTCCGATTGCAGTTCGGACCGTCCAGCCAGGCGAAACAGAGGAGGACTGAGCCGGCGAGCTTCTCGGCGGCGGCGACGGTGATGGAGGCGTCGGCTGCAGTTGGGGCCAAAAGAGAAAATGCAGAGGAGTCCAAGGCGAAGCCTTCGGTGGTGGTCTCGTCACCGGAGGTGGCCGGAATCGACGGCAAAGGCGGCGGAGGCGGCGGTCTCTTTCGGCATGTATATGGAATGCATATGGATGTCATGTTACAGGTTAAAGTGATGCATGCATGCGGTAACGGAGGTGCCAGGGATGCTCACTGAGGGTGTTGCGTAGCTCGGCGAAGCTGGAACGGCGACGGTTGCTCCGGGAGAGGTCCAACAGCGGCGGAGTGCCTCGGGTAAACGGCGACGGCTGGATCTGGGCCAGGTAACAGAGAAATGTAGTAGGCATCACCTTAGTGAGTTGTTGAGGTGGGTACAGACGCGAGGAATCAGAGTTTGACTCACCGTGGTCAAAGAGAGAGCAAGAAGGGGGCACGGTGGCCGGCGGAGAGGAAGAAGGCGTGGTTCTACAGTCTCGGGACTCGGCTGCTTCTCGTGCTCTGGTATTGAGCTTGTCTTGAGTTTTCAATGAAGCTGTCCAAAGATTAGCTCCTGTCTTGCTTCGGTCCGGGAGAACGCATGCATGCGATGACGATGGTCGCCAGAGCCGAGTGCTCACGATCGCGTCTTCAACCTCGAGGTCAGGGGAAGAAGAAGGGAAAAATGGGTCAGGTATCCAGAGGCGATCACGTTCCCAAGACTCAGTTGCAGAGAGGCTCACCGGAGAAGGACGACGGCCGTCGGGATCTCGCCGGTGCTGAGGAAGAAGACGGTGTTTTCAGAGCTGTGGTGGTTTTCGCCTCGGGCTTTCCGTGGAGGAGTGAGAGAATGGCGAGGAGTGCTGAATGGCGAGATGGCTCGGGTTGCAGTCGACTTGGCTGAGGAGAAGGAGGAGGGCGCGCTGGCGCCGCTCTGTGAGCATGCAGCCGGTGGCTTGGCGCGTGTCCGCGAGCGTGGCAACGATGTTCTGCAGGTGGGGCCGGTTGGAAGGGTGTCTGTGACTGACAGATGGGACCCACAATGGCCGGGACCCGCTTGGCAGTGTCAGAGCAGAGAGGAGACTTCCTCTAGAAAGTGAGTTAATGAAGTAGTTGAGGAGCTAACTTGAGCTGGCATTTTGACTGGGGTACAGTATATGTAAAATTGTAGAAAATTTACTGTGGGCAGTGAGTGACAATTACTAGCTCTGTGCCAAAATTCAGAGTTGTGAGACTGGTGGATTTTTCCTGATAATTCTTCAAAGTTCGGAACAAAATTCAGCCTTCCCTGTCAGAGTCAGTAGGCTTTGTCCTGTTATTTTATGTATAATTTTTGTGAAGATTGTATTGAAATTTTTACTGTAATTGCTTCACATTCCAATCCAGGTTTTGGTAGGTTTTGGTGAGGAGGTGTCTGATGGATTAGTTCTGGAAAAAAAATGCCAAGTAGGCTGTCTGCAGATAACCATTTCCAGATTTTGCTGAGGTGAAAGTATTTATTCGAGACATTTATGTACTTGATAAAATCCAGTGAAAATTACAGTGGTTGACCGAGATGGTGTATTTTCTAGGGTAATTTTCTCAGATTTTTATTTCTCCAAAAAGTTCCCTTATGAATTTGAATTGACAATGTGATTATTAGTTTTTCTTCACACGAGAGCAAACATAGGTCTCCATATATTCTGGGTATGTTACATACGCCCACGACTCTTACACCAAGATATTTACTTTAACAGACCGAGGGAAGATATTGCGGCTTCATCGAGTGGATTGACAACGATAACCCGGAATATGACTACCTCCCGTTAGACGAAAGCATGGCGCAATACATGGCCAGG
This sequence comes from Oryza meyeriana var. granulata, assembly GCA_003991445.1. Classification (NCBI taxonomy): domain Eukaryota; kingdom Viridiplantae; phylum Streptophyta; class Magnoliopsida; order Poales; family Poaceae; genus Oryza; species Oryza meyeriana. Next base: position 28,640 of record RYFJ01002314.1, read on the forward strand.
AGGGCGGAGCACGAACAACGTCTAGAGCTAGAAGGGGCAGACCGGAGAAATCGACCTCTCGGACTACTGCGATGAGAGGACTGTCCAACGTGCGCTTGTGATGATCGTTGCCAGGTCGTCAGGTTGAGAAGGCCAAGAACTCTGCGACGCAGAAGCTTTGTTTGTCCGAACATTCTTGACGACGATATCAATGTAAGTTCAAGCCGCACCTTACTTCTTGCAGATAGTTTACCTTCACCAAACGTGATGAATTTACTAATCAAACTCGTCCCACAGGATCCTCCAAGGAGGTGTCAATTCAGACAATGGATTGACAATTTCACATCGTCAGATCTATCATGGCACTGAAAGATGCAACCAGAATCACCAGCCGACTACGGTCTATGTAGATCGTACCATGAACGAATCGCCCGCTTTTCTAGGAACTGGTGACTAGAACGAGCGAATACATTGTACTGCTTACAAGTTGTATCCGTTGTTGTATTTCGTACTATGGGTGTCGCATTCATGATGCCGCAATGCGAACGGCTCGCATCTAGCTAATATCATTATGCTATTGTACGTGTACTGCATTAAGTATCGACCGAGTAGATCACGAATAATACAATATATCGTCTCCCAATGTCGAATTAAAAATCATTCAGTACGTACATTGCGCAAAAATTTGGGAAAAAATTTATGGGCCCTAACATTCTGTTCGCCTGGGGGTCCTAAGCCCCTCACGTAAAACGGACTGGCCTATTACCATGTCATTAATTAAGTATTACCGAAAATAAACTTGAAAAAATGATTAGTACGATTTTACAAACCAACGCCCACCATCGTCGGATTATAAAAAAAACTTCAAAAAACATACTCTAAACCATGATTAAAACTAAATTTTGTGAAGTGTGTAGGCAAAAGACGGGGAGGAGTGGATTGTGAGTGCCGATCCGGATATACGAGGAGTGGAATACGAATGGTGATCCGAAAATACCCTCAGTTTGACAAGTTTTCTTCACAACGTGAACAATCTATGATATTTGGTTTTTTTAAAACATCGACCCAATAAATGCAATGGCACAATAAATAGAATTTAAGAATCTAATTTTGAGAAATAAATTTTCAAAATTTTTGAGGTTAAAAATTAGCAAGAAAATAAGGCGGGAAAATTAGCAAGAAAATTTTCAAATTTGGTAATTTGCAAATGGCTCCAGGGGGCCGAACGTAAAAATGCATTCGCCGCCGTAGCCCAGGGCGGCAATGCCACGTGGCCCCCGGTCCACTGACGCCGTGGGCCGCCGTCATGGCCTGGTGACACCGCCGTGGGCCCCGGCCATTTGCCGCCCTAGACCATGGCGGTTTTTAAATACCGCCCTGGCCCACGGCGGCAAGAATGTATTTCTGCAAAAAAAAAATTAAAATTTAGTTTTATAAATTAAAAAATAAATTAAATTATTAACAGTAAAAATTCAAAAAAAGCACGTCTCCCACACTCCCACTGTCCCACAGTCCCGCTCCGCCACTCGTCACAAGTTCACTAACCTCTCGATGGTTAAGCACCTGTTAGCCTCCTAGATCCGTTGGGTGCTCCCTTTTCTTTTCACTGTTGTGTTGACCTACGTTACCCAGATATTGAATATGGATACGGATATGGATACGTGATACGGCACAGCGATACGGGGAAACGGCATTTCCCAAAAATGCCGGGGATATGTTTGTATATATATACATAAATACAAAATACTGAAAATTAATAAATTGAAATGAGAAATTAGGGATACCATAGTCTTGCACATGCACAATCTCACCAAAGTACAGAAACAGAGCCAAAAAACAGTGTGTAAATAAGTGCAAGGCCACAATACAGTGCACATATCACAAAATAATTGTATTCAACCATACACTGATACACTCAGACAAGTTCAATTGTTCATGACCACAAATAGCTAGATAGTTCACACAAATCACAACAAGTTCATAGAGATAGATAGATAACATAACATCAAACATTGAGATAATTAGAATTGTCTTGCTCAGGAATTCAAATTCAATTCAATAACTAGATAGCTAGATAAATTTAATCGTCGCTTGCATCCATAGTAACCAAAGTGGCAAAAGGTCCAACATCATCACCAAGGTCCAATGCACCAAGATCTTCTAGCACTCGTTAAAGGTCAGGTTCATCAAGTGAGGTCAGCTTGCTGAAGAAAATCAGCACCACCATCAAACATGTTAAAGGTATCTCCTCCAACGTCCCACATCCTTGATGGATCACTATGGTACTCTTCAGATTTCCTGGAAAGAAGACGCAAATTATTGTGCACAAACACCAAATCCTCAGCACGTGCAAGCTATGCTACTCTTCTTAGCAATGTACCCCTCGATTTCTCCTTCAGTGTTGATTGCTCTTAAAAACATTGGCCCATCTTCTACTGCTAGAAAGTTCAAGAGTGGTTACCTCTGAGCATCAGACCACCCATCAGACAGAATGCTCACACCTTTTGTAGACCATGTTGACTTGAGGGGCTGCAACATCTCAAAGAGTTGTTCGTAGCTTCTTGTAATTTGGAGGGGCACATTCACCAAGCACATTGTTGCAAGCAAACATAAAAGCCTTCCTCAATACGGGTTTCTTGCAACATTGAAAGGAATGCCTATGGATCAAATCAAATGCCCAAATAGTAGTGGTAAGTAAAGACAAAAATCTAATAATGTGAACTTAGAAAACATTCTAAACTCTAACCTGCGGTGTAGAACATCCTCGCAATCAAAGCATCAAGCTTGGAACGTACATCTAAATTGAAGCCAGACTCGATAACTGAAACAACCCTTCTCTTCCCCCTACTCACACCCTCTATTGGCAGTGGGATGTCCTTAGGCAAGTTCCTTTCAGCAATCGTTGCAGCTCTAGCCATTTCATCGTGAAGTTGACTAAGAACATCAACTGTCACTTTTGGACAGGGAGCAACACCATTAGTTCCCACCTTCAAAAGATGTGCTTTTAACTCTTGAATAGCTCCCATGCATAATGTGGTCATAAAGCCTGCATCTGAACCTTGCATTTCTCTAACAATTCAACATACCTCCACAGTGGCTTCTTTTCACAATCATTGGGAGGAATCACACGGGCAGCATTCAAGAGGTTGCTTGCCCTTGCTGACCCACTAGTTGCTCTTGATAAATCTACAGCAGTATTAGGAGCCAAACTACCACTAGGATTGCTAGATGCACTAGCACTTAGCTTCCAGTACCATAATCCATTGGATCTAACCAAAAAAGGTAGTGTTGGTACTAAGAAAATAACAAGGGCATTTCATTCTTGCTGATCTATTAGAGAAAAAAGAAGTGCATTACAGATCGAGCATGGAAGGCCAAAAAGAGGGGTTTTATCAATTACCTCACAGGGGGAACAAGAGAAAAAGGAGCTCGGGGAGGAGCTACCGATCTGCGTGCGAGGGTGGCGCGGCGCTCGGCGATGGCGGTGCGGCGCCCTGCGATGGCGGCGGCGACGGCCGATAGGGGGAGTCGTCACAGGCGGTGCGACGCCCTACAATGGCGGCGCGGCGCCCGGAACGTACGGTGCTGGGGGAGTCGGGAGACGGGAGCGAGTTTTGGAGGCGGCGTTGGCTCGGGCTGGATTGATGCCCCCGTGGGGTTCTTCTTTTCGATGTGGGTGATTTAGGCCCTGTTCGGCACCATGAAAGCCAGCAGCTTCTTCTCTCAGTTTTTCACGCGCGCGCTTTCCAAAACGATAACGGTGTGTTTTTTGTAAAAATTTTCTATATGAAAGTAGCTCTAAAAAAGCAAATAGATCTATTTTTCAATTTTTTAATAGTAAATAATTTATTAATCACGCGCTAATGATGTTTCTCGTTTTACGTGCCACTTATTTAAGCTGCTTAAGTGAAGCTGCCGAACAGGGCCTTAGGGTTTTCATATTAGAGACGTATCAGAGCGTATCGGGAACATATCCGTAATTATTTTATTTATTTGAAAATCAAAAAATTGTTTGATATGTATGGGATTCAATGTAGATACGAGACTTAAGTGCCATATCTAGATATTATAGGTGTTGACACCAAGATATGTCTTAATTCCCCCTATCCACCGAACACACTGCACACCGCCACCAACATGACCCTCGTATGGATCTAGACAAACAGGTAGCCGTTGGCATGGCCTCCTCCCTCGAGAAAATGGACAATATGCCACTCAGTTCATGTGAGTGACATTTTTAACCAGTGCATCCTAGCGAGTGGCATTTTATCGAACCCACATGAAGTGAGTGGCATATTGTCCGTTTTCTCCTTCTCCTTCCCTCTAAGCTTCGGTAGGCGGCAGCATGATGTGGACAGCAAGGTTAGGGCCTGAGTCTTCTTTCTAATGCTCACCTCCTCGCCTACTCTAACACCACGACTTTTTTCTTGCTACAGTCTCTGGTGACCCGGGCCTACTCCCTCGCACCAGCATCGTCGGATCCTGCTGGATTGTTGCGCGGCAACAGTGCCGTTAGAGAATGCCATAGGTGAGGGGATGACTATTGAGGTGGAGAGTGTGTGTGGGAGAGACGGGATGGCTGCTGAGGTGAGGAGTGCGGTGGATCTGATGGCGACAGTGTCCGTGAGGTGGTGATGACAAGGGTGGTGGCGTTTCGTAGCAAAAGGATGGTTAGGATGGCTGCGACAGTTGGGGAGCAAAGAAAGGAGAAGTAGGCGGCGGCGAGGCTATTGAGGAGAGGAGTGCAGTGGATCTGACTCCTGAGAGGGGCGATGGTGTCCAAGAGGCCGTGTTGCTGATGATGGTGGCGGCGTTTCGCAGCTAGAGCCGGATAGAGGCAGTTCAATCTAGGAGGCACACAAGGCTACACATCTAACCTGACAACAAGGATCCACATGTCAGTGAAGGGGTTGGTGGTGATAGATTCACTACCATGACCATTGCTTTCTTTTAAAGTGTTATGCCTAGATGTAGGTCTACCAAATAAAATTATGCCATGTGATGTTAAGCTCTTGGAGTTGGAAGCCTTCCAGCTTACTTGTAAAACCTACAACTATTGATGAACGGCGCAATGGGCACATTCTGTGACTTCTCTTCTGAATGAACTCAATTGAAGTTTAGTCGTATTCTTGTGAAATTAATAGTGCTTCTCAGCAGAAATGGTAGTGTTTTCTTTCCCCTCTGTACCGTGTCAAATGGTTGCATCAATTGGCAATTATTAACTTCATACCTAAAAGATATAATTTGACATGCATATACACGTTGTTGGTCGGTTCTGATTTACATTGTATATGAAAATCGATAGAATGTTTGACTTGATTTACTTTTGAGATTTAAAAATGATCCCTTGATATTTCTTAAGACAATTTAGGTGATCTGTTATAAATAGCTCACTTAATTTATACTTGCTACAAATTAGATAATTCATTGTATGTACTTGAAAATGGTACCACGTAAGTACGTATGGAGTTCCATAGCAACATAGTATCACCCTACTAGGAGTTTTAAGTTAATAGAGTCAAATGATCACATCCTGTTACCACCTTGAAAAGGCGCACCACTGAAAGACCACCCACCATGCTCTTACTGGACATGGTTGGTGAAACTCCAAGGTTTAAAATTGAATCTCTCTTAGAAAAGCACAGGAATAACTTAGGGACCATGGGGTGTGGTAATAGAGTTGTGGATTACGACTCCACCTTCAAATCGTGGTGCCCCCTTACAGATGAGTGCGATTTCACTGGTAGTTTTAGTGTGAAGTCACAGATTTATAGCCAGCCAGCTTGTGTTGAAGGACGAGGTCACTATAGTTTACCAAATACAATCATAGGAATTTTCTTGCAGAATTTGATCCTCGAAAAAGCCATTGCTAGGATCATGCTGTTATATATTAAATATTCTATATTTCCTGTGTTTTTTAATATATGACATCGATTATTTTTAACATGATGTTTAACTATTCATCTTATTTAAAAAATTTAAGTAAATATAATTTATTTTGTTGTGACTTGGTTTATTATTAAAGAAACTTTAAGCATGACTCATATTTTTACGTATTTACACCAATTTTTTGAATAAGACGTGAGATCTACCGTCACGACAAAAGTTAATGACATTATTTATTAAAAAAACAGAGGTAGTATTAAATTGAGGATGCGTATAGTCACACCACATGCTTCTGAATCTATTTCTTTACCAGCATTTAACCTTGTGGGCATTCCACAAGAGATCTAAAAACTTTCTATTTTGATGTAGACATGCATTAAAGATTTATACCATAAAAATTCAATTAGGCGATGAAAGAACCAAACATGCCCTGAGGCTCAATAATTTACACAAGCGATTCCAAAACTTACAACATCCCATTATTGATGAAGGATACCAACATTATTTTCTATTACCTTCAGGTTCGCTTGAAATGTTCTCGTATAAATCTCTCTGCATGTGATGGATATTTTTCTCGAATGTATGCACGGAGGCACTTTTGGTATGAAAAATCAATCCAAACACCATCCGTGCGAACAACAAAAAGGCATCTTGACTTTCTGAACTGTGGGTGCCTATCAACCTTCAAAGTCAATTCACGTTAAAATGATAAGCCATGCAATCATTCAATCACTTAAAGGTGAATTTTTTAACAGGGGATACCATGTAAAATGCGAAGTACTCTGAAACAACTATATTCTAATATAGTGTTACATGCAGTACCAACTTAATTTTTTTGGACTAAATCTACCAGTAAAAGTGATTCTTAATACAGTGTCCCCCGAGAGCAACAACATTCACATACGAGACATGGAGATGCTAAAAATTACACTGGTTTGAATCATAAATACTTCCACTGAATCTTAAGTATGCCTTTTCCTACCTATTTATCACTCATAATCATGATTAAGTACCTTTCATCATGGATATCAAGTTCTATGAATACTAATCTACTGAACCTCCTATTCTATGAAACTGGCTAAATAATCCCTGAGGCGGTTTAGGACATGTTGCTTACGTGGATAAATTTCTTGGGTGGAATGCCATTTCACTTAACCTACTTCTTTATTTTCTCTTTTCTATTAATCTTTTAAACTATTTATTTATTTGTCTTTACTATGAATCTTCCTTCTCTTCTCCGTTTATGTTCTCCGCCCCTTCTCTCACTCCACTGACATATGGTCTTCTAGTGGAATTATTTCATAACTTAGATTGGGAGAGCAAACGTCACATCAGCAGCCATGTGGAGAAAACCACCATTAAACCATCTCAGAGGGGTTATTTAGAAAGTTTTTTGTATAGTTAAGGGGGTCATTTAGACAGATTCATAGCTCAGGGGACTAGGTAGACCAACGAATATAGCTTAGGGGTATGAGATACACGTTCATGAGGTAGTTGCCGAGTAACTGAGCACGTTGGCCACTGAACTAAAGATTCATTGTTTCAGCCTCACGGTGTTGTTTCCTGCACCTTGTCTATGCGATGTTACTGTTAACTCTTAGTGTACTTGGTGTTTGTGTACAGACTACAGAGTTGTGCAGCTAATGTTGTTAGCCACCAATTGAAGGTAAAATGATCAATTCTTTCAAAGGTAAAATGATCAAAATGTATCTTACTGGATATTGGTCTACAAACTGTGAAATTTCAATTAAATGTAATGAGAAAGAAGTGAGATCAGACAATCATAGAATTGCTATCAATTACTACCTCCGCTCAAAATATAAGGGATTTTGGCTATGAATCTAGACATTTAGCTTCATAGCCAAAATCCCTTATATTTTGGGATGGAGGTAGTACCATTAAGCTCTGGATATCTTATTTATTTCTAACAGGACACAGGCAGTTCTTGAATAAAACTGAGCAGGTCATAATAGTGACTCACCATTATAGCATCAAGTCCACAACCAATCTTATCATCTACACGTGGATGGTAAGCAAGAAGCTTCTCAACGATAATATTTTCATCCTTTGGGCTGAGACATTCACCATCTCCATACCTGCTTAGAAACAACTTTGTTTTAAAACACGAAGTAGAACAGCTCATTAATTTCACAGTAAAAAGGCATTCTGATTTACAGTTTTTTTTATATGATATAATGAAACAGAGGCACTTTGGCATGCTCTAGGATTGGCATTTCATGGTCTACTAGATAAAAAGAAATAATTGCCACATCAAACTTTGGAGTAGACAGTAATGGCCCAACCCAGGTGATAGTGCCTCTATCTTGAACTTGCATAATTTGACCATTCAGTAAGATGGCAAGACTTCATAGGAAACCAAATTATTCAATGATTCATCCACTGAAAGTGTAGAAGTCAGAAGCAGAAAGTGGTTCATCAAGAAAGACAGTTGTTGAAAATGAAACAATTTAATCTGGACCTCAGAAGCACGAACTGCATGTTATGGTGACCAAGGAAACACATTGAAGGTTAACAAGACTGGTCAGAATGAGGTATTAAACCATTGAACGCAGTGAAGATCATAGTGACCAAGCCAAGAGCGTGCGATCCAACTTTTTGAAGACCACTGAATGCAGTGGAGACTGGAGAACATAGTAGCACTGTGGCAATTTCATTTCTTGGAAAAAGAGTAAGAATAGCAACACAGTTCTCTTTTTGAGATGAAAGAGAGAATGGGCAACCACATCTTGCATAACAACTCTATGAGATTTAACATGACGAGAGGCACGACACGACACGAGAAAGGGGGCTAACGCCAACCTGTCGGAGTGGAGGATATCCTTGATGAGCTGCACGACGGGGTCGATGTCGCGGACGATTTCCGCTTCCGCGGCCTTCCACGGCAGCGGGGGGCCTGGCTCCGCGCCCGTTCCGAGGGCGTCGGCCAGTTTGGACGCCGGCGGCTGCGCGGGGGGAGGAGGCTCGTCGGCGGTATGGGTGCCGGAGAGGAGGCTCTTGCGACGGGACAGCGCGGGCGCGGCGGCGCACGGAGCGAGGCGGCGGGCCCGGAGGACGAGCGGCGCGGCGGCGGTGGAGCCGGCGAGTGCCGCTGCCAGGGCCATGCGCGGCAGTGGCGGCGGCCGGGTGACCGGGGGTGGGGAGGGGGAGCCGCGAGCGAGCGACAGTGACTGGTGAAGGTGGACGGAAGGCTCGACGCGACGAGACGATCAGCTGTCCGTCCGTCTGCACTCTCCTCTCGTCTCGTAACGGGCTCAGCTCAGGCTGGGACCGCTGGGTCTTTTCTGACTAGTCTGGAACAAATTTGTTGAAGGATTTAATCCTAAGGATAAAATTCCTCCAGTGAAAATTCTATGAAATGGTAATTTTGGAGAAAAGTAAGCATGAGGTTTTATCTCGTTGTTTTTTCTTCTTGTATCAATTTTGAAGAAAAACAAACATGCTCCATGGGCTACTTTAAAACACAAGATTAAGAAAACGAAAAATAACTAAAACATAACAAAAATACAAGTACAAAATAGAAAGATTACAGAACATAGGAATAATAGTATGAATAGACCATAGAAAAAACACAGAAATCGGATGAGGAGAGAGAAAAAAAATTTCTAAGAAGGTGGAACTCTTGCTAACTTTTTTATAAATCTATATGCATTGAATTATTACTTAGAAATTTCATAAGATTTAGAAAGCCCCAGTCCTTTGTTTCTAAAGGCCAACGAAAAATTTTTATAGGATTTGTATCCTACAAATTTCAAAGGGGACTCATTGTTCTCTTCTTGTGTATAATATAATTCTATCTACAATTCCCGTGTTTTTCTTCGTTGTATTCAAACTATTTTTGAACTTTTTTTTTTGTTTTTAGGGCTCTTTTGAAACACGGGATTGAAAAAAAGGAGAAATAAGAAAAAAAAGATTTAACATAGTGCAAACGTAGGCGCTCATATACACGCGCGTGCACTCGTCCCTATGAACAATTACATGCACACTCTCCCTATGAGCATTTCGAAAGATTAGGCTGGCATATTTTAAGAGTGGCAAAGTCATCACGGGCACCTTGCTATCAACGGATATATCACCTACCACTGACAGGAATACAAGTACAAAACAAAGTACCGTAACCATAGAAAAATATAGGAACGATCATTTTAATAGAACGCAGGAAAAACATGGAAACCAATGAGAGGGATAGACTTAAAGGAAAATTTTCTAAGAGGTTAAAACTCTCGTTAATTTTCCTTAGAAATCTATATGTATTGAGCCATTTCTTAGAAATTTTATAGGATTTAAAAAGCTCAAATCCTTTGTTTCAAAGGGCCAAATAGGAAAATTTTCTATATATTTTTTAATCCTACAATATTCCTCTACAAATCCTTTGTTTCAAAGGGAGCGTGACATACTAATCTTGTGTTTTTCGTATCCTTACGCTCTTTAATTCCTGTGTTCCAAAGAAGTCCTTATCTTTCTCCTCATCATAAACTTATATATATATATATATATATATATATATATATATATATATATATATATATATATATATATATATATATATAGTTGGTCCTCACTTACTGTAGTTATTAGTATTTTTCTCTGTTATGGTGCTTCCACATCACCTTAATTCTTTTTGGCCATTCAATTGAAGTTCAACATCCCAGATTACCTCAAAAAAATTCGCTATCAACCATTGGATTCAAGTTGGACAGCTCAAATTACTTTGAGTGCTGTATGTTTTATATCTTGCATTTACTCCTCCCATCATGCACAACAAGAATTAGACACCACAAATCACTCCTCCAACTCTCTAAAATTCTCTATTAATCTGGCAATCAACACTGAAAATTGCACTGTTTAACCTTTTTTGAAACTATTTTCGAAAATAAACTGGTTTTAAAACCTTTTTCAAAAAGGACTGCAAGCTTAGCGCCATCCCTGAAGCCGCTGAGATCGGACGTGTCCACGTCACGGGGGCTAGCGCTGAGTCCTTGCCCCCATGGCTGCCCTATCCACGTGGAGGGCTAACAAGTTAAAGCTCCGTGCTAACAGGCACAGCGCTGAGCTAGCTTAACCCAGCGTTGCGCTACGCTAGGCCCACTCCTTCTCCTCCCTCTTTTCTTTCCTTCGGCCGACTAGAGAACAGACAACCCTCTCTCTCCCCTTCACCCCCAAATTTTCACAAATCAAAGCTAAATTGAGCTGATTTCATCTGGATTTTTGGTGGTAGCCCATCTCCAAGGTATCCTCCATACAATGCCCCTACTTTCCCGTGGATGTGCGATGTTAATTTGGTTTTTTTTTGAACCATAGGATTGAAGTTAGGTTTATTTTTGTTAGATGAGTAACCCTAGTTCGAGGGATGCTAGGGAGATGGAAATGTGGATGATGCCATTTCATTTTTTGTAGTCATATTTAGTATACCCTAGGTATGTAGTTGTATTGGTATATTTCTAATATGTGATTGTGGTAATTATCGGAGTATGCACCCCTTATTCAATATTAAATTTTTGAAATATAATTCCGTTTTGACATTTTACGAGTGCGTGTGGTTGGCCTAGCTAGGTATAACTTGTGTTTATTTGGTTATAATATAGCTTGTGATGGATATGTTGGGTATGTCCAGTCGTCAACGACCTCCGATTGGCGTGCCTCCGCCGATGTACTGGTACGGAGATGATTGCAAATTTGCAATAAGTGAGAAGGATCATACATACCGGCAAAGATATTAGATGTGTGCTAATTATGCGTACTCCCCAGAGAAGCCCAAGCCGCAAGGGAAGAAAGGGAAGTCAAAGAAGCCGGTGAAGGTAATACGAATTCTCTTGTAGTACGAAATATTTTAACCTTTGTGCTAACAAATTTGTATATGTCAAGGCACCGAAACCTCCTCCGCCTCTATGCGACTTTGTGCAGTGGATAGATACGGAGATCCGTGTAGAGGATGCTGAGTATCTTTGCAAGTCACAGGAATGGCACAGGGAGCGTCTCGAACATCTTTGGACGGCGGAAGCAGAGTGGGAGGCTGAGCAGAAGAGAAAGGAGGAGAAGGAACGGCAAGAGAAGAAAGCCCGTGAGGTCGACAGGGAGAGAAAGCAGTAAAGGGCACTACGTGCGAAGGAAGCTAGGCCGAAGGCGGCGAGGAAGGGGAAGTACCCTTGCTGCACACAATAGTTGCATATTTAGCCAGATCTCTGTTTGAAATACACTAAGGCATGTAATAACGATAACTAGAAACGTTTCATGTGCCATTTATACTCATTGGATGGATAATTTCATTACGTTCGTAAGCAAGTAACGTGCGATGTTGGAGTTCATCCTATGTGTTATGTTAAAATCTGTTTATTTATCCTTGCCTTACGAATGCACTGATTGCAAAGAACTGTAACACTGGAGTTGAGGCTGAGGTTGTTCAACAGACAACAGCCACAATGCCAGCACCAAAAGACATGGCGCTGGGGCTTACCATGTCCGCGCCAAGTGTGCTGGCGCGGAGGTGGCAGCCTGGGCCTCGGCTAAGTCCTAGAGCTCTGCGCCAAACACTATGGTGCGGAGCATGGGCGACTCAGCGCAAACTTTTTGCCCCCGGCAGGAGGAGTGTTTAGCTCGGTCATCAGCCCAAATCTCCGCGCCAATGAGCATGGCATGAAGCTTGCACACCTTAGCGCCAATTTCCCTGGCGCTGAGGTTGGGAGCCAGGTGCCATCGGCTAAGACCAACAACTCCGTGCCAATCTAGCTGGCGTGAATGTAGGCCATGTCAGTGCAAACTCCCCCTCCCCTCACCGGCAGGCGGAATGTTTTGATCGGCCATCACCCAAAGCTCCGTGCCAATGCTTGCAGCGCGAAGCTTGGCATACTTAGCGCCAATCACGACGGCGCAAACTTGAATTGTGACCCCATCACAATGTCAACGTATACTTCCCACTCCACCTCCCCATTCAACTTGAGCATATGCTTATGTGACATTGGTCTACCTCCGACATCGTATCTACCTTGCAGAGCAACTGACTCGTTTGACCACCTCAACACATTCTTTATACGGGCTGTAAGCTCCTAGAAAGTAGGCTTGGCAGGAAAGACTATAGACCTAATGGTCATACCCTCGATATGACTTCCACCATTACTTAGCTCATTCACTACACCATCGTAATATATACGGACCAATCTATCCATCTACACAACATGAGATAAATTTTTAAATAAATATCAAAGGTGTCGAAGGATGAAACTCCGACGGCGGGAAGTCAGGAGACCCCCCTTTGAGATTCGGCCAGGGGAGTAGTTCTCAGGTGAAGCCGGCGTCAACTGTAAAAGAAAGATAGGCGAAGAAGACGTAGAAGAGGCGGGGTTCGGACCGTCCGAAGCGAGTCTGGACCGTCCGAACCGTGGTGAAGCAGAAGGGTCCGGACCGTCCGATGCGGGTCTGGACCGTCCGAAGCGTGGTAATCGCGCAGGGTGTTGGGGAAGACGATGAACCGAGGCGCACAGAGGAGGCAAGAGGATTTATACAGGTTCGGGCCGCACGGAGGCGTAATACCCTACTCCTGTGTGTTTGCTATCTGTAGTGATGAATGTGGTTTGGCGTTTACAGGATGTTCCCGGCGAGCTCAGGAGCTCGGAGCAGAGGAAGAAGAACAGTGGCGGGAGTGTGAGCTCGAAAGCGGGTCTTAGCCAGAGAGTGGTTGCTAATGCTAAAGCTTGCCCCCTCTTTCGTCGGCCCGGATTCCCCTTTATAGAGTCAGGGGAGTCCACAGTGCCAGTACACCGAGAGAGAGAGAGTTTCAGGTGAGTTCTCCCGTGCTTCCCTCCGACGACGCCTGCGCTGGAGTTGGAGGAGTGTCTAGTCGCTCATGTCTTCCTGCGACACCTGGAGCTGTCGAAGTTGGAGGAGTGTCTAGTCGCTCATGTCCGCCTGCGACGCCTGCGCCGGAGTTGGTACTGCTCATCCGGTCACGCTCGGTCAGCACGTCGCCGTGAGCGGATGGAGCATGGAGATTGGACGGCACCTGCCTCCACTGCCGGGGCGTGGACTTCCGGAGCCTTCCTAGTCAAAAGCGCTCTGCCTGTACAGCGAAAGGAGCCTCCGCAGTCAAAAAGGTTCTAACTGCGCAGGGTGCGGGCCCACGGGTGGTTGGAGAGCTAACCCGCTCGAGTCGACCTCGTGCCCGGGGACCGGGACCGGGGCAGTCGGCTCCCGGGACCCGGGACCGAGGTGTCGGCACCCGGGGCCCGGGACCGAGGCAGTCGGCCCCCGGGACCCGGGGGGCGTACCCGGGAAGGGGGACTCGGGATCGGACGGTGCCCGTGCTCCGGGCACTCGAGGGAAAAGGGCTGTATCCGGCCGTCGCCGTGATAGAATGTGGACCTGGAGTGGCTGACGTGGCTGAGGATCCACGTGACCCTGGGGTATGTGGGACCCCCTGTCCCGTTTCGCCGACAGTGGCCCCTGGCCCTGTTGCTCGGCCGGAATCCGCCCTGGGCAGGAACAGGGCCATGTCTTAAAGAAACGAGGGGGCGCGGGGTGCTCCTGGTTCGTCACGAGCTGGTGGAGCCTGGCGACTTGCTGCGCTCACTTGTCGGCCGGGAACAGATATGGGCCCGGGACCCGGGGCCCCGGAGGTAATGCGGTAGATATGTGCTCGGGACCCGGGAGTCCAGGCTCGAAATATGGAAGGAATAGGGACGACCTCTCCGGACTTGCATTCGCGGAGGCGACGCTGTCCGGGTAACCGCGCCCCGTCTGATTGTGAAAATGTTGAGGAAGTCGCGGTGGTTTGTGAGGAGATGTGGGGCCCACGTGGGATTGCCGGTGGCCCAAGGGGCGAAAAAATGTTGCCCCAGCGGCCGCTGTCCTGGCCGCCACCTTCCTGGGGCTGCACGGACCCTAGGAGGACCGGGGGCGCCGTCGCGGTTACTGCATGTGTGGTAGTGAGCCTGGAGGCCGCACCGGCCGTGCCGGAGCGGGCCGTCGTGGAACTGGCTGATGTTTCTGCAGCCTAAGAAGAGAGGAATGCCAGGGCCCAGACGTCTTCCGTGAAGAGGGAGCGGGCCGGGGTAGTTTTCGCTGCTCGGCGAAGAGGAGCAGCGCGCGGACGCGCAACGCTCCACTCCGCGCTGGGGCAGATGGCGGTCGCCGCCGGCCAAGTGCAGGCGGAAGTCCGCCCCGGTCCAGGAGGATCTTCGAGAGCGGACGGGCAGCGATCGCGATGGTGATCCAGCTGCTCACCGCCCGCATAGTCGCCCCCGGGACCTTCGTGGCGACCTGGCGGTCGGACCGTCCTCCCACGGATCGGACCGTCCGAATCCAGATGACCCGTAGAAGGCCGGCGGGAGATGGAGGGCGCGGCGTCCGACTGAAGGGCGCCACCAAATCCACCGCCGACTAGTCCTCCCGCGCTCGGTCCAAGATGGAGGCGCGGGAGAAGAAAACATCTTTCCGGAAAGATCGCGTCCGGACCCGAGAGGCCAGGCTCGTGGTCCGGAAGCGTGAGATCCTTGCATGCGAGCCGGCGGTGAAGGGCGCCGAGTCCTGGTCGGTGGAGATGGAGCGGGAGGCCGAGGCCTCCCGGGAGCGCGCGGCCGACTTCGAGGCCGTGGCCGATGCCGCAGCCATGGTGGCGGGGTTCTTCGAGCGGGGGGAGCGCTCCGAGGATCCGGGGACCGACGAGTCCCACGAAGACGCCGGTCC
Organism: Oryza meyeriana var. granulata; assembly: GCA_003991445.1. Classification (NCBI taxonomy): domain Eukaryota; kingdom Viridiplantae; phylum Streptophyta; class Magnoliopsida; order Poales; family Poaceae; genus Oryza; species Oryza meyeriana. The sequence goes on from RYFJ01002314.1 coordinate 44,201, forward strand.
CCTTCCGACGTCGCCCGGGGTCCGGTCCTATGGAGACGAGCGGCCTCCCCCGTGCGACGACATCTCCGCTCGTGCTTGCGCTCCGATTTTGCCTGTCTTATGCAAAGAGAGACACTTGTATATGTATATGATCGTGTCTATAGTTTCGTACCTCTGCTCATGCGCCCCGGAGGCGCGGTGTTCGTTGTTGTCGTTGTTTTCCGATATCCTGGGCCCGGGAACGCCGAGTACCCGGCGCCGTCCGGCTCGGAGCTACCTTCCTCGGGAGCTCGGTCCGCGAAGGCAGCGAGTGGGACAGCTGCCTGGCCCAGGTGAACCGGCCCTAGGACCTCGGTACCCAGCGACGCGAGGAATGGTTAAGTCCGTAGGTTCGGCCCCTTCCGACTTCATGGCCCGGGGGCGCTCAGTGCCCCTGGGCGCCGTTGGCCCAGGGATCGGTGCGGAGCCGCGAGAATGGACTTCTAGAAAAGGGGAAAAGTACAGAGAGATGCCCCGCGTGGGTTAGGTATGGCTGTCGTGCTACGCTCGTACCCTCTGACTCGCCGGGAGCCTCCCGGGAACCGACCCTGACCGGGCAGGCACTAGCAGGTTCCGCTTTGCCCCCGGGGCTGAGTAGAACGAAACACACGGCCATACAAACGGGGAAAAATAGGAATTGAGTGACGTTTAAAGTTGGATGAGATCACGTATCTGGATATCGGAAAGGACGGGTATGGCTCCGCGAGCGCAATCCCGGGCCGGGAGCGCTGCTCGCCCTCGGGAACGCCGAGTACCAGGCCCATCCGCCTCGAACCGCCATAGCGCCCAGGTCCTTCTTCCGTGTCCCGGGGTAGCTGTCCCTCCGGGAGCTCGGTCCCCGAGGGCAGCGAACATGATAGCCAACCGGCTTGGGGACCCGGCCCCAGGGTCTTGGTCCCCGGCGAAGCGAGGGACTGGGCGCGGCCCTTGGGAAACGGCTAAGCCCGTAGGCTCGGCCCCTTCCGTTTTCCGGATCCGGGGGTCCTCCATGACCCCGGGCGCCGCTGGCCCAGGGAGCGCGGTGGGACCACGAGAACAGATCTTTGACCCGCCGGGAGCTCCTCGGGAACCAACCCTGGCCGGGCACGGGGTCGTCAGGCAGCAGAGCAACCGGCGCCTCGTCGGAGGCCGGGGGGAAGCTGGCCAGGCCGGGCACCGCAGCCTGCCCCGGGAACCTAGGCTGGCTATGCAAACGGGGAAGAATACAAATTGAGCAATATGTAGGGTCGGATGAGATTACGTATCTGGATATTGCGAAGGGCGGCATGGCTTCACGAGCACAATCCCGGGACCGGGAATGTTGCTCTCCCCTGGGAGCGCCGAGCATCGGGCCAATCCGCCGTGAATCGCCGTCGCGCCTAGGGTCCTCTCCCGGGGCCTGGAGCGGCTGCTTGCCCCGACAGCACGGTCCTCGATGGCTGCGAGGGGCCCGGGGATGAGTCTAGCGGGACAATAGAGTCCGTAGGTGCGACCCCTCCCATCTTCCGGATCCGGGGGCCCTTCGTGCCCCCGGGCGCCATCGGTTCGGGGAGCGCTGAGACGCCGCGGGAACAGACTTGATCGGGCGCGGGGTCGCCAGGCAGCGAATCGCCTGGCGCCTTGGCAGCCACCGGGGAAGAGCTGGCCAGGTTGGGCGCCGCATCTCGCCCCGGGGACCTAGGCTGTTCATTCAACGGGGCAAGAATACAGATTAAGCAATGCGTAAAGTCAGGTAAGGTTACATATCTGGATGTTGTAAGTGGCAGTATGGCTTCGCGAGCACGATCCCGGGGCCGGGAGCGTTGATCGCCCCCGGAAGCGCCAAGCATCGGGCCGATCCGCCGTGATCCGCCATAGCGCCCAGGTCCCTGGGAGCTCGGTACCAAGGGGCCGGGGGTGTCCGGGTGCGAGTTTCGCGGATACGGCTAAATCCGTAGGCTTGACCCCTCCTGTCTTCCGCGTCCCGGGGGCCCTCCGCGCCCCCGGGAGCCAAGGGCCCAGGGAGCGCCGCGAAGCCGCGGGAACGGTCTTGACCGGGCGCGGGGTCGCCAGGCGGCGGAGCGCCGGGCGCCTTGACGGTTGCCGAGAAGGAGCCGGCCAGGCCGGGCTCCGCAGCCTGCGTCGCGGTTCGGAAAGCCTGCCTAAAACCTAACGGGAATTGGTGTAATCTCCCAAAGGTGTCCTCACGGTCGCGACCGTGCGGAGGGAAAGATTACGCATAAGCATTTCGCCCCCTACCTCCGGAAAGAACCGATCACCGAAGCTAGCCAGGCAGGACGTCGGAGCCGTAGGGACACGGGGCGCCTCCCGGAGGGCGCCATTAGGTCCCCGCGAGCTCGACAACGCCCTGGACCTAGCAAGTCGGGATACGATTACTTGTCGGTAGGGAACTGATGATAATGCGCGAACCCCAACCGTCGCACGGTCACGGCCCGAATATGCCCCCAGGAGGTGAGAAAGATGCATTTATGGAAGAAATTTGTGAGAATGCTCCCAGGCTTACCGAACCCAGTCGGGAAACATCGCTCATCAGGAAGGGGTTTCCCACAGGGGGGAAGGTTTACCTCCTTCCGGCACGTGTAAGGACACGTCGGAGAACCAACCCTCAACCCGAAGCGATTGAACCCGTACCTTACGCTAAAGATAGCGCTTGAGGCCTTGCGGGTGACGAGCGACGCGGAGCGGAGCGCGCCCCCCTTTGTTCCTCGAGGAAGTCGAGGTTGTCGAGCTGCGTATTTGTCGTGGTTGATGTTGTCGATGTAGCGCTGTACTCGAGGAGAGCCGAAGGAGAGCTCTGGCGACAGAACGACTTCGGCCCGGTACACCAGGAAGAAATGGGGTCTCCTCGGGCGCCCAACTTGGTGTGGTATGAATCGCCCCCAGGACCGCCAGGGAAAGGTTTATTCTGCACATAGTGAACTGTGAGAGCGTCCGGTTCGTTCCCTTGTCCATCCCATGCTGCGAGCCGTGGCGTCAATCGCTTCCCGAAGGCGTTCTCGTGGTCGCGCTCGTATGGCGGCTGGATTTTGCGCATAACCCGGCCGCCGTACGGGCGCGGCCCGATGGTACCCCCAGGGGGTGAGACTGCCCCGAACGCAACACACGGGAAACGACGAAAGGAACGAGACCGGGAAGAACATTAAAAATGATGCTTATGTAAAGTGTATATACATGGGGGCCCCGGCCAGCGCTGAGTTTCCGGGGAAGCCCGGCGCTGGCCCGGGTTCACCCAACTTACAGGATGTTTATACAGATAGATTTGTGAAGATGCTTGATGTGCCTAAGGATGGAGCTCGGACTCGCTTCCCTCGCGAGCCATGAGTCCGGGAGGAGGCATGTGCTCGGGACCCAGGGGCCCCGGCTGTCATGCGGAGGATATGTGTCCGGGACCCGGGGGCCCTGGACTGGAATATGGTTTTGATATAAGCCGGGTTCCGGGGGCCCGGGCTTGAATATGGGATGTGAGACGACCTTCCGGACGCATTCTCACCGGGGCGGTGCTGTCCGGGCTATCGCGCCCTATTCTGGGTGTCGCGTTCCTAGGGTCGCACTCGCCTTGGCGAGGGCTGCCCTGGTTCGGCACCTCAGTGTCGGGCCCGTGGCACGGATTCAGGAATCCGTGCCTCGGCTCAAATATGTGCCCAGGACCCAGGGCCCCGGACTTGAATATGATTTGATATGTATTGTCGACATGTGCCCGGGCACGGGGGCCCGGGTAAGGACATGGACCATATCGGGACGACTTCCCCGGACCTGCCTTTGCCGAGGCGGTGCTGTTCGGGTACTAGCGCCATGTTGAAGCTGTTCCGGAGCGGGAGTGGGATTCGGACCGTCTGCACAAGGGTCAGACCGTCCGAATCGCTACAACCGGACCGTCCGTCGAGGAATCGGACCGTCCGAACCGCTTCGGTCGCGCTTGGGGTACTACCGCTTCTACCAGATCTCGGGCTCGGCTCTCCCGGGAGGGCGCGAGCTCTGGAGACCGGGAGCAGCTATGCGCCCGGGAGCCAGGGACTCCTATCTGCACGGGCTCAGGTCCCTTGAGAGGGAGCGAGCTCCCCGTGACCGGGGGCAGATATGCGTCGGGGAGCCAAGGGCTCCTAACTGGAATGCGGTTGGATATGTGCCCAGGAACGGGAGCCCGGGTAAGGATATGTACCGTATCAGGACGAGTTCCCCGGATCCGCCCTTGCCGAGGCGGTGCTGTCCGGGTACTCGTGCCCCGTCGAAGTTGTTCTGGCTCGGGTGCAGGACTCGGACCGTCCGCCAAGTGTTTGGATCGTCCGAACCACCTTGGTCGGGCTCGGGCCCGCTACTGCTCCTGCCGGAACTTCTTGACGCGCTCGGCCAGCTTTTGGACGGCGCGGCATTCGGAGAGATCATGCAAGTTCATCTCATGGACGGTGCACCACTTCCGGGCTAAGGCCGGCTCGAGACGCTCGGCGAAGCTCTGGACGGCGCGGCACTCCGTGATGTCGTGCCGGTCCGTGTCATGGAAGGCACACCACCCCCGGGTTGTGGCCGGCTTGAGACGCTCGGCCATGCCCTAGATGGCGCGGCACTCCGTGATGTCGTGCCGGTCCGTGTCGTGGTAGGCGCACCACCCCCGAACTATGGCCGGCTCGGCACGCTCGGGTGAGCGCTGGACGGCGCGGCACTCCGTGATGTCGTGCCAGTCCGTCTGGTGGAGAGGGCACCACTTCTGGGCTGTTGCCGGCGGTGGCGGCGCGCGTGCGGCCTTTTGCCGCTTGCTGCGGCCATCGCCTCCGCGGGCATCATAGCTCCGGGGGCTGCCCGTAGCCGCCAAGGCGTAGCTCTCGGCTGCCGCCTTGGCCTTCTGGCGCTTCCTCCTGTTCCGCCGTAGCGCGGAACGTGAGAGCTTGCCGTCCTCTCCAGAGCCCCTGTCGGGGGCTACATTGCCCGGCGGAGTGTAGCCGCCGGACTCCTCGCCGTAGTTTCGACGATGATGGTGGGCTCCTGCCATGGAGTGCGTCGGTGTTGGAGGCACCGGCGTAACACCTGAAAAGGAAACTCCCCCTACCTGGCGCGCCAGCTGTCGAAGGATGAAACTCCGACGGCGGGAAGTCAGGAGACCCCCCTTTGAGATTCGGCCAGGGGAGTAGTTCTCAGTGAAGCCGGCGTCAAGTGTAAAAGAAAGATAGGCGAAGAAGACGTAGAAGAGGCGGGGTTCGGACCGTCCGAAGCGAGTCCGGACCGTCCGAACCGTGGTGAAGCAGAAAGGTCCGGACCGTCCGATGCGGGTCCGGACCGTCCGAAGAGTGGTAATCGCGCAGGGTGTTGGGGAAGACGATGAACCGAGGCGCACAGAGGAGGCAAGAGGATTTATACAGGTTCGGGCCGCACGGAGGCGTAATACCCTACTCTTGTGTGTTTGCTATCTGTAGTGATGAATGTGGTTTGGCGTTTACAGGATGTTCCCGGCGAGCTCAGGAGCTCGGAGCCGAGGAAGAAGAACAGTGGCGGGAGTGTGAGCTCGAAAGCGGGTCTTAGCCAGAGAGTGGTTGCTAATGCTAAAGCTTGCCCCCTCTTTCGTCGGCCCGGATTCCCCTTTATAGAGTCAGGGGAGTCCACAGTGCCAGTACACCGAGAGAGAGAGAGTTTCAGGTGAGTTCTCCCATGCTCCCCTCCGACGACGCCTGCGCCGGAGTTGGAGGAGTGTCTAGTCGCTCATGTCTGCCTGCGACACCTGGAGCTGTCGAAGTTGGAGGAGTGTCTAGTCGCTCATGTCCGCCTGCGACGCCTGCGCCAGAGTTGGTACTGCTCATCCGGTCACGCTCGGTCAGCACGTCGCCGTGAGCGGATGGAGCATGGAGATTGGACGGCACCTGCCTCCGCTGCCGGGGCGTGGACTTCTGGAGCCTTCCTAGTCAAAAGCGCTCTGCCTGTACAGCGAAAGGAGCCTCCGCAGTCAAAAAGGTTCTGACTGCGCAGGGTGCGGGCCCACGGGTGGTTGGAGAGCTGACCCGCTCGAGTCAACCTCGTGCCCGGGGACCGGGACCGGGGCAGTCGGCTCCCGGGACCCGGGACCGAGGTGTCGGCACCCGGGGCCCGAGACCGAGGCAGTCGGCCCCCGGGACCCGGGGGGCATACCCGGGAAGGGGGACTCGGGATCGGACGGTGCCCGTGCTCCGGGCACTCGAGGGAAAAGGGCTGTATCCGGCCGTCGCCGTGATAGAATGTGGACCTGGAGTGGCTGACGTGGCTGAGGATCCACGTGACCCTGGGGTATGTGGGACCCCCTGTCCCGTTTCGCCGACAAAAGGCCTAACAAAAAATTATGACTATTGATGACATAACAATATTATAAGTACATAATGCAAAGAAAAAATCCTAATCGATGAAATACATTCTAAATACCATTTAAAATACTACATATGCAACACATACATCACCAAATACTAGTACACTCCAAACACATACATGACATACATTGACACCTAGGGTTCACCCAAATATCACAAATGCATCACAAATCCACAGAGAAAATACGAGAAAGTGAGGAGGATACCTTGGAGATCGACATCCACCTAAAATCCCAACGAAATCTTAGATATTTGGAGTATATTCGTGGAGATTTGGGGGTGGAGGAGAGAGAAACGGAGAGCCGGCGCTGAGTTCTTTTGAGCGAAGGCGAAGGGGAAGGGCTGGGGTGAGTGGGCCTGGCGTGGTGCGGCGCTGGGTTTAGATAGCTCAGCGCCACGCCCGCTGGTGCGAAGCTTTAACACGTCAACCCTCCACGTGGACAGGGCAGCCATGGGGGCAAGGACCTCAGCGCCAGCCCTCGTGGCGCAGACACGTCGGATCTCAGCGCCTTCGGGGATGGCGCTGAGCTGACGGTCCATTTTTGAAAAAGGTTTTGAAACCGATTCATTTTTGAAAATAGTTTCAAAAAAGGGTTAAACAGTGTAATTTTCGGCAATCCACAGACCACCAAATGCTTGTAACTCTAAATTGACTATCAATTCATTTATCTTCCTTTTTATTTGACGTGCATATGCTTGATGTGAAAGGTATCTATATATAGAGGATATCCCCATATATTGCTCACTGCTTATTGCTCTGCCACGCAAAGAGTAGGCGCTACTCAAGATTAAAGCTAGTCTTATTATATTTCATGATTAATTTCCTATTGCCTTTCATAACATCTTCCCCTAAAATCAAACTATAATTTCGTCTACTTTCTAACTGACTGTTATTCTCTTTTAACTGTGATCAACATGCATCAGAATTCACAACTCTAATCCCTTCTTTTTTACACAACACGTTTGCATGAAAATTTTCTTTTAGGATGTCACGAACACTATGATGGAACCACTTTTTTATTTTTTCTCTCCAAGGGATGCTTTAAATATACATATAGACAGAATGTTTGGTAATGAATACATAATTGTTGATGGATTGGTATCCAGCTATAGTATCCGTGTATATACTGTGTATTTGAGGACGTAGGGTAAGACTGATATGAAGCTGCAAACAAAGACGTAAGGAAATAGGGATTTTTATACATGTTCGGGCCCCTTAAAGGTAACGGCCCTACTCCTATTTGGTCGTAAGCCGGTGCTTTCTACTATATCAATCTCATGAGTACAAAGTGAGGAGAAGAGAGCGTAATCTATTCCACCATTATGTCGCTGTAGAGTTCTGGCATGGTGATCGACGGTTAGTCGTTATCAGGCTACTCTAATATTGACTTGATAAGATTGGCTGGTGGTTTGTATTGTTTCTCCTTAGGTTCTGTTGGCTTGTCCCTTCCTTCATGGGGGCTCTTATATTTATACCCTTGGGTGTCCCCTTGTCCAAGTAGAACTAGGGATGCAAGTTAGGATACGAATCTGAGCCATCGTGTTTAGGTCCGAATAGGACTGTGTTTCCTTTTCTTATCGGGGACTTCTTCTTTATCTGCACCGGATTTTATCCATATATATAGGGTTTATTTTCATATAGAATTAGGTATGCGATACTCTGCCGAGATATGTGCACGTACGTGGAATATCCCATATTTAGTACACTGATATAGCCTCTGAACTCTACTCAAATAAAGATATCGACTAGTCCAATTGCCACGAGGAGTTAACCTTGTCGGAGTAAATAAACGTAGTCGGCGTTCTACCGACCATGTTAGGTTCGACTTCTTTGATCCTTTCGTTGAGCAGTTTGTCAATGTAGCCGGTTATCAAATTTGAGCAGCGCTCAAAACTTTGTCTGTCTACGTGTGTGCATGAAATCTCGGTTATATATCCACTTATTTTGTCTATTGTTTCTTTCACCTGAAATAGTTGAATAATATTGTTAGAAAACATTTAAGCCCCGAGTAGTGTCAGGTAGCTAAATATAGGTATTAAATGTAAGTAAATAAATGCGTATATTAAACACTTAATAAAAACATTGTACCCAGAAGCAATTTGTCCTTGGCTGCAAGCTTTTACTTTCTCTTACTCTGACCAACATTAGTGTCACAACCCTAGATTTAATTTTAGGTAATTAGTATTATGCCCTACTGTCATTAGAGTGCACAATTTAAATTTTTGCATTGTCTCTTCTTGCAAGATAAGTTTGCAATATTTTAAACCCTCAATAATTAAACCCTAAATCGGCAAAAACAAAACACTACTAAAAAGTGCATCAAATTGAACAGAAGTGTATATGGGAGATAATTTATTCAAATATTATTTTATTTATCATGAATTAATATAATTTTTCCAGAATTTATTTCATTAGTTTAGACCCCTTAAAAATTCAAACAATTTTCAGCCTGGGTCCTTTTTGTTGAAATTCTGTGAGCAAACCATTTTGAATTTTTGCATGAAACTTTCAAAAATGGAACCTAGGTAGTCTGGGCTAGCTACACAAAAATCACCATATTTTTAACACCAGTTTTGCTTACTCAAATTGATTTTTAATGTGAGAGGAAGAGAAAAATCCAGAAAAATCCCTCAAAATCAGAGTTCACCAACTTTCCTACCCATCTCCCTCTCGTTTCCATAGCCCACCACGCCCTGGACCCACCTGGCAGTGGCCCTAGCTTGCCCAGTCCCCTGTCCAGCCAGCCCACGAGGAGGGAGCGCTCCAGATCGGCCTCAAAAGGCAGACGACGAGTGTGTCGTCCATGTCCGTGTGTCTTTCTTCTTCAGCTCACCTCTGCCTCTCCCAGCTGTGTCCCCTGCTCCTTCACTCCATCCCAGAGCCAAGAAACCAAAAAGAAAGAGCTCTCCTGGCCCTCTCTCTCCTCCCCCTTGCTGCCGGCTACTGGAAAAAAGGCAGTGGCCACCGCCGACGAGCCAACGTCGCCACCATCTCTCTTTCCGCTCCCTGCTCACCTCTGGATGCGGTAGCTTCTCTCGCTGACCAGGCCTCGTTTCGTCCACTGCAGAGCTAGGAACGCCGCCTCGCCATCGGCACTCGGGAGCACGCCCAGCGCGCGGCCGCGACGTCGCCGTCGTGCAGCCGTGCCGGCGTGCCGGCATTCCCGCCGTTCAAGCTCGTCCCTGGCGGAGCAGCTGCGCCAGCAACACCGCCTCAGCCCCAGCAGCCAAATGCCCCAAGAATCTCTGGAAACCGAGTCCCGAGCGAGGAGATCGGCCATCATCTTCTCCAACTCCGGTCAAGCTCTGCCGCGCGCGATTCGCCTCATCCGGTGAGCCTTGCTCCAATTCCTCGCACTGGTAGCAACCTCGGGCGATACTTAACCCACTGCAAGTCTGGCTTTTGATGTGTTTTAGCTAAGCGGGCCATCACCTGTTCTGCCATCGCCATTACCGTCTAGAGCTGCCACTCGAGCTCGCCTCCGGCGATGTTCTGGCCACGGCCGGCCGAGCCACGACCACCGTTGAGTTCGCCTTGAGCTCCTCTCTCCATTTCTGTCAACCCCCAGATGAGTCCCGTTGCCACTCGCTGCCGGCGCCGGCGAGCAGGCCGGCAGCTTGGCCTCCTCTGTTCTGCCAGAGCGAATAGAAAAGGGAGTGGTATAGTTTCAGGATGATTAAAACTCTAGGGCTCATCTTGCAAAAGTGTCTTCCATTGACATGTGGGGCAGAGGACCTTTTTGTGTTTTCTCTGTGAACTTCTACCTTAGTTAGGTCCTTTACATTTTCGATGCAGTGAAAGCATACTCTGTAAACTGAAAATCCAAGAAACCTGGAATTTTTTATTTAAGGAATTTAATTTACAACAGAAAAATGGTCAAAATTTGAAAATCCATAACTATTTCATTTTAACTTCTTTTTGAGTGAAACCAATTTTGTTAGTTCTGTAAATTTGTAAACTTTAATACTGTGAAATAAAATAGGACACTTCTGTACAGAAAATGTCTATAAAATAATGTGAAGCAAAAATAACTTATTTTGTGCCTAAGAACTTTGTAAATTTTTAGAAGATTCATCCTAACTGCTAAAAATATGAAACCACTTTTGTTTAACTCACAAAATTGTAACCTTTGCTGTGGATCAATTGTTTTTTGACAAAACTACCTCCCAAAATAGGCCTAAGTAATTTCTAACCCTTCTTTTTCATAAACTTGAGAAATTCATATCTAAATCTTTTTAAATCAAATTTTAGTGAACCAAGTTTTGTTGGAACCAGTAGGCTATGCTCTGTTATATAAAAAAAAATACATGCCTTCTTGAGATCTTAACAGAAAATGCCAGTCAAATATAATAACTTAAGGTTACAATATAAATAACTACAAAACTGCCATTTTCAGCCTTTTTATCTTGTTATTTTTGTAACTCATAAACCGTAAAAGATTTTGAAATGATTCTTTCACTAAAATTCACTTTAAAATGTTAAATACCTACTGTATTTATCTCAGAATTAATTGATCATTTTTGCATAGACATATTTAATTGATTCTTATTTGCATATTCGCTTTTTATCGGTAGATTTAGACAATTCGGAGTACGTGGAGCAAGAACCTGAGGTTGAGTGTGACTTCGTGCAGCAGCAAGGCAAGCATCTAAGCATATTGAACCTATGTCTTCAATAAATTGATTTGTTTGCGCAAAACAATATCTATTTGCATGTTTCAGTCCATTTAAAATGGGAAAACAGGTAGAGTCAATATTGCCCAATTGTATGCATTTCCATTCCTTGGTTGTTGATTTCATGTTTTTACCTAGTCACTCCTGGTTAAGGACTTTGGGATACTTTTATTTTATCGAATGCTTAGCCATGCTTATTTCTAGACTTAGAAAAATCCGATAGATGGAGCTATCGGTTCAAAACTAGTTTAATACGAATGGATGGGTTAAAATCTGAAAAGAATAACTTCTGATTTATAATTGAGAATATATTTGACTTGGACGGATGATAGGGCGATGACGGGATGGTGTTTCCCCGATGCACATAGCTCCGTCTGGGTCGTTAAGGACCGAACATGTTGACGTCTATTCAAGCACCCTACGTACTTCCACACGCCAGGAGTGGGACAACTTAACTTAGTAGCACGGGAGGCTGTGGCCATCTACGCCCGTCCGTCAGTCGTGAGGATGGTTTTTCCTTTGGAGGGCCTCGTGCGCGCCTGGTTTTGGCCAGAGGTGCCTCCCACGACAGTGAGCCCTCCTTAGTCACCTGTGTGTGTGGCTAAGTCGTCGGGGGTCCAGACGTGGTTTAGGTGGTTGGAGCTAAGCGTGGGAAAGGTTTTGTTGTGACCTCTAGTCCACACTCAATGTGTAGAGTGTGGGTACCGACGGGTACGGATCAAACTAGAGTGTAGCCTTTTGGCTTCTATCATATCGTGTGGGTAACGATGTACACCTCTGATCAGAGTAAGAACTATTCGAATAGCCGTGTCCACGGTTACAGGACGACCGCTTTATGTGTTAGTCAGTCTATGTTAGCATTCAACTTGGGATATGTGGTTATATCATGACTTAGGATAGTCATGGATGGATGGGTTTATATGAGAGGCTTTGGTGTTAAATATGGCTTGGTTTTAGCTATGAAAGATGGTATGCTTGTGTAGCATATTTGTTTGGGTAATAGGGGCCCATCGTTGATGCTAGAGCATGGGATTGTGCTCATTTTTACTTCTTTTTCAGAATATATTACTTGCTGTCATAAAATTTCATATTGCTATTTTTCGCAAATGCTTATAGTTTCAAGGTATTACTTTGCTCAATAAACTTAGCTTTATGCAAAACCAGATCAACATAGCCATATTCCTTGATATAGAGACCGGCATTACTCCTTTGTACTACTAATATTGTGTAAGTCTAGCTAAGTACCATTCGTACTCACGCTGCAAAATTTTCAGATGAGGATAACGACGATGTTGGTGTGGTCTACTATTATCCCGCCGAGGGTGGCGAGGATAATGTGTAGTTGGAGTTGAGCTCTACCCCAGTCGGTTGCCTTGTGGGTCTGGAATGGCACCACTGGTTTTATCCTTTATGTTTATATTTCCGCTGCTATCTTTTGTGCTACTCTGTGATAAATTAGGGTGTGTGAACCCTCTATGTAATATATAACCCTGCTGCACTTTTATCCATAATTAGAGTACTTGTGATGTTTATCAATTGCTTGCGATGAAAGTGTAAGGCTAGTCGCTTTCTTGGGGACTAGCTGAACATGAGTATGGGTTGTGTATAATTGAGATGGTTGGGGGATAGCTATTGTGGTTCGAGTCCTCTAGGGTACGTATCGTGTTTGGTCGCCACCATCGAGTGGTTTGACGGGCGTATGACGGAGAGGACTAGCAATCTATTCTTATGATTATCTCTTTTGTACACTTCTCGGCATTTCGGTTATTATATTGGAAGGGGTCAACCGTGATCATGGACACATTGAGGTCGAGTGGCTATTATGCTGTATGGATCCCACTCATCCAATAATATGTGGTGATCACGTTGAGCACTGGACAATATAATACTCGGGGTGTCCACAATTAGGTTATCTTTCTTGCATGTCTTATTTCGAACACAAATCCTTCAAGCGTTCTGGGAGTTCCTGGATCATATCTCATGGTTGCATTTAGTCAAAACGAGATATTTGAGACTATGCCCTTTGCTAGTTTAAGAACAAGAAATTTCAAGTTTGTCTAGTGCTTCGGACAATATATACATATACGTAAATTTGACAGTATGAAATTCCCCTAGCCCTTGACTATTCAGGTAATTTAGAGCGATATCTAACATGTGAGTAGTCAAAAAGCACGAATATATGGAAAAGGTAGGCGTCTGGTTAGAGTACTCGGATCAACTTATAGAGACTTTCTCACTTAGGAGAGTGCACGAGACCAAATTCACTGTCTATGAAAGAGACGAATAGCTTGGTGGTATCATGTAATGTGGAGCCACACATAGTAACCTTGCGTGGGTTGTTCGGTGTATACATGTCATGTGATCATATTTTAGAGCTATTGTTATGGGTCTCATCTAGTTGACATAAAATTTCGACCAACAGACAATTTTTGACTTGACTCTATCTTTTTATCCTTTCTTGTACATAATGAGGTTCGAAGTTGCTGATCCGGCACACGTCTAATCATAATAGAGTTTCGACTAGTGGGCTCCATTGGACCAATATATGCCTTGCAATCGAGTTATGGTATTGTCGGTCTGAGCTTTAATTGGTCGGGATAGGATGCCAACCAATAGAATGCTTTGGACTTGTCTTTGACTTACTTGATATGGTCATCAGATCAGTTGTTCCATTATTTTGATTTTTCTAAAATCAAATCTTCAAAACAAATTGCTTAGAACAAATTTTTCTGAAAATCTTTTTCAGTCTATAAGTAGAATTTATATACTTTCTCCAGCCCCCGACTGCCTTCTCATAAACATAGTTAATGAGTAGACAATCCGACTAGAAAAGAAATATAAGAATTACCGATGTACTCTGACTGTCTGATGCCTCCGTCCACAATCTCGGTAGTATAAGCAGCTGCTCAAGCTGAGTTAAATCTTGTGACGAAGAAGTAGTTAATTTGGACGGCTAGGTGCTTGACCTAGATTGGTTTGTTAGAGGTGGTAGGAACGCTACGCCCTATTGGTCCCACGAAGACGAGCAGCATAATCGGGTCACGACCACTGTCTGGGTGGTAGTATTGGTATGCCTTACTAGTTCCGCGAAGACCAGCGGCGTAGTCGAGTCACGACAACTGTCTAGGTATAGGTCCGCTACGCCCTATTGGTCCTGCGAAGACCAACAACGTAGTCGGGTCTTGTTAACGCCAAAATTTGGTAAGACCCTGTATCAGATTCGGTCAAGGGGAAAATTGCAGTCAACTGGCGGAGATTGATTCAGAAGAGACCGATTCCGGAAGGGGGCCGTGAAGACCGCTGTATGACAGTTATTTACTGTATATATTAATTAAGCAAGTGCTTATCTTTAGGAAATCTGACCTCGTGTCCGGTTGGGTCTTATTAGTGTTTTCTGTTATAATTAGGAAATCATGTACCGTGTCCAATAAGGACTCATGTAACTCGGGATATAAATACGTACGCCCGGAGACCTTGTAAATCATCCACACAAATCAATCAAATTCGGCGCATCGCCACCCTTTCGACGGGTTCTTGCTTCTCGAGCCGGGCTGCATTGGTTAAGTTCGACCTCCTGCGAGAGGGTAAGTCTCGTCACCCCGGATACCTATCGGCTAGGACTTCCTCGGTTAGGTCTGATATTCTAGTCGGTTTATGGTAGTCGGCTTACCACGATATATTTATTTTGTCTATGGCTGCATCAGTTCAGTTTGATCTCATAGATTGATTAGGTATATCACATCATGCATGCGTAGATCGTATCGGCTTACTGGGAGCGGTTTATCATCAGTTTGTGCTGCATCGGTTAGGTCCGACCTATTAAACTGCAAGTGATAAATTGTTCCTGTTAGGTTGATACCTTGTGCGCAAGCGTCTTATCGGAGCGTATAGCCGATAAGTTATCGTATTTTACATCACGATCGCATCAGATCTATCGGCCTATCGAGGTATTGTTATCATCATCAGTCTGTACTGCAACGGTTGGGTCCGATCTACTAGACTGACGATAATAGCTTTACTCTTGATGAGCCGATGGGTTTTAATGCGACGTTTTATCGGAGTGCTTAGCCGATAAGTTATCTCTTAAATACAGCCGATTATACTGCTTGTCTTGTTATACATTCTTGCCTGCATTACTGTCACGATCGGCTAAGGGCTAGCCGATTAGTTTACTTTGCCAATCCGAGCGCGAGCACAAGCAGGTTCCCGGGCACAAGCTCAATCAAGTTCCCGGGCACAATCAGTGCACAGGGACCCGGGCACGGGTACAAGTGAGGACCCGGGCACGGGCACGACCTCAGGTAAGGACCCGGGCACGAGCATAGGTAAGAGCACGGACACGGACGGAGGACGAAGATCCGGGCGCGAGCGCGAGCAAGGGCCTGGGCGCGGGTGCAAGCAATATCTTTGCAGTGATAATAGTAATCTTTAATTATAATCGGCTGGAGTTTATTCAATCTATTTGTTTATACATCTTGTCTATTTACTTTATCAGTTTACAGTCGATTTTTGAGCATCTCTTCAATGATCGGCTAGTTTAATATTCGTTTATTATTATGCTATTACTCATGCCATCATCGGCTTATAGTCGATGTATAAGTGCTACAGTGCAAATCGGCCATCGGCCAATGAAATGAGTCCAAGCCGGCTTCCAGCCGATTGGCTCACGAATTTGACATCTTTTCTCCTTGTCAATTATAGGGTCAAATTGATTGGCACGCCTACGAACCTCAAGATTTTAGGACCTGCACTGGAGTGAAGCAAATCTCCCAGGCCTTCGCGTGTCTCCCAGACACCGGACGGCCCCCGGCGGGTTTTCGGCGTCAACAGGTCTCGACCATTGTCTAGGTGGTTGGGTGGTAGGACCGCTACAACCTACTAGTCCCATGAAGACCTGCGGTGTAGTCGGGTCATAACTACTGTCTAGGTGGTTGGGTGGTAGGACTGCACCCCCTACTGGTCCCGTGGGCGTAGTCGGGTCACAACCACTGTCTAGGTGGTAGGACCGCTATGCCCTATCGGTCTCGTGAAGACCAGCAACGTAGTTGGGTCTCGACCACTGTCTGGGTGGTAGGACCACTACGCCCTTCTGGTCCCGAGAAGACTAGCGGTGTAGTCGGGTCCCGATCACTTGCATCAGTGTTCGGACCGGTTGCTTGATGCGCATCCCATGTGACCAACACAGTTCACTTTTATTTTACCAACTCACAAGCATATTGGAGGTTTGTGGCCTACTTCAAGCTTCTTGTCAGAAACGTCTTTCCGATTATATTGCTTGTCTTCCATGTATGCTTCCATTGTCAAGCGACGACACGTTATGTGTTACTGTCATTCGAGATCTCTACCTGTATCATCTTTCTAGATCCAGGGCAGTATCTCGGGCTCTCGTTTACAAGCGGAGAACCTCCTTCACCCATGCCTTAACAAGTTGGTTTCAACCAGTCCAGATGGATGGCATGGACAACGTCTCAACAAACATGACAGGTGATCAGGCCGGTAACTTTTGCAAGATATCGTTCGATAGCATTGCAATGGCACTCTAGGTGTTATCATTGTTTGAAGTCTCCCCTTGAATCATCATGATAAATAGTATGAGTAGAACCTCGGGCCCTCCGTTTGCAAGCGGAGTGCCCCCCCTTTATCCATGTTTTGACTGTCTCCGGTCTAAAGTAGTAGGAATGGATGACGTGGACATACTCTCGACAAACATACTGGGTAGTGCTGGTTGTTTTTGTGAGGTATTGTCCAATGGTATGGCAACATTTTCACAAATATTTCGGATGTTACCAGTGACTACTATGAAATATGTTGCTATTGTGGACTGATAGGTTTGGTCTGATACCGCCTTGTTTAGTCGAGAGGCATGTCTATCAATGGGCATTTTTTGACCTTTGCCTCAGATGCTTGTAGTTTCCTAAAATATGATTTCTAAAAGGTAGGAAATATAATAGAAAACATCAAATAGGTACTCAGAAGCTGTATAAATCTTCTAGTTTTGTCAAGATTAAATGAGCAGATTCAGATTATTGGTCATTGTATTTACCATAATAAAGCATGATTTATACATAATATAAAAAGAGCAAGCCCCCAAGGGAATTAGATTGTAGTCGGTCTTATTTGATGTAAGCCTGTGAATAAATATTGTATAAAAATATGCTCTAGGTAAACATAGTAATTTATAATCTGAAATAATAAATAACTTTCTCCGGTTGGAGAGTTTAAATTGAAAAAAGGTAGAATAAATTAAATAAATTGTATATAAAACATTATCTATCTTTGTAGATACATTGATATGTCTACGAATTAGTAGATCAATCTTATTAATACCTTGATTGGT
Source organism: Oryza meyeriana var. granulata (assembly GCA_003991445.1). Lineage (NCBI taxonomy): Eukaryota > Viridiplantae > Streptophyta > Magnoliopsida > Poales > Poaceae > Oryza > Oryza meyeriana. The sequence goes on from RYFJ01002314.1 coordinate 61,532, forward strand.
GTATCTGAACAGCGGATGCGTACGCATGTATGTTCATCTTTTAGCATGCCGATCTACACATGAATGCACGTGACCGACGCAAGCTAGCTGGATGTCTTGTTATTCGGCTCCTGGTAGGACACGGCCATGCAGCTGTATCCGTTGGGCGCACAAGTGTGGTCAACCGACCTGAAGCGTGCGCGGTCGAGGAAGTGGCATAGTCGTGGGTCTCTGTGATCTGTTTGACCGCAGCGTGATCTCTCGTGTTGGGCACATCCGACGAAGGTTCGGTTTGATGACTTAGTGCCGATTTGTATCGTTGTTATAAAACAACAGTTTGGTCGGACGTAGCTTCCTAGTCGACCAGCTCAATTCGGTAGATTTTTGGTGATGGATGTTAGTTTAGGAGTGATCGGTCTGGGTTCTTGATTCAAGCCCCCAGATCAACAATTTTGAGTTATTGTTTTTTGTGGCAGTTACATTTTGAAGCTATGCTAATCCTTTTGATAGAGTAGATGAAAGTTGAGACGGTAATGGTTTTGATGTAGAGAGAACCGATAGTCTCATAGAATCTCTTCTCAGAAAATCCATCTCTTGGCATCATCTCTCTGTGAATCCTCTAAATACCAACATCTAGGATTCTAAAAGTCAGTGCTAGACGCTGGCTAACCGCCACGATTAGTTATTAGATGATGTATTAGGCGGCTAAACTATCTTGGATAAAGTTTCGTTCCTATTTTAGTGCCGTATCTTTACTACTGACGGTTATTCATAACAGTTTATCTTAATGACCTTCATTAGATCTGATCGTTCGATTATGCTAGATCCAATGTATGTGATTTCATCCAGGATCCTTTCACGAGAAAACTAATCTGGCGAAAAGACCGTTCAAGCAAAACCGAACTACCCGCAAAAATGGGTTTGTTCCCCCGATGCTCAGTTCGATCCCCTCCTATAACCCGAACCTGTCGATCCCCTTCGCATCTCTCGTGCTGCCCGGCTTCGTTCCAAATTAGGTTGAGCCATCGCCGGTGCCGCCGCCGCAATCTTTCCTCGATCGCCATGTCATTTTCGCTGGTCTTGAGGCATTCTCTGGGATTCTCTTCGCAGGCTCGCCGCTCACAGAGGAGATCTTGGCACTCATTGATCTCCTTGCGCTCCGTGCTGCGAGGTGGGGCCATCTTTTGACCGCACACCGGCACCACATCTCTTGTGTGAGTGCGTGACCCTTGCTCTCCCCACTCGGACGCGTGGCATGGTCTACTTCAGCCCTGGCGCGCCTCATCTTCCTCCGCCGGTTGGCCTGCACTTCCTCTGCATCCCCTGCTGTCGACGCCACCCCGACTCACCTACTTTCCACCCGCCTTCCCCCTTCACCTGTCCTCACCTCTTCCGTCCCCTCCCCTTCCTTGCTCTGCCCCGTATCGAGGGCCTCAAACCCTGCGCCAGCTGTGGGCATGCGAAGGAAGGACGCCGGGGGGCTCGTTTCCCGGAGGCGGTCCGGAGGAGGTCGATGAGTGAGAAGAAAGCGGCGGACGGCGGGCCTGCGGAGAGTGTTCCCTTCGCGTGCCAACGGATCTCGTTCCCCGGCCGCGGCGCTGCTTCCTGGCGTGGGAACCACTCCTCATATCCCGGCGCCGGCAGGATTCTCGGCTCCCCGAGCTGCCCCTCCCCAACTGATCCCTCCTCGCTGGCCCTCTATCCTCAGCAGAGAGGAGCCAAGAGGACATTGGACCCATCCTCCCCTGCTCACCGGCAATGGTCCCTTTGCAATTGTACAGGTGCACAAACATTCATCGCCCATCCTCAAACACAGTTTTCTTTGAATGTTGTCCCTGGCATAGTTTCATTTCCTGTTTGCACGGATCATCGTTCCAAGAGGTGCAGCTACTTGATTTTGTTAGTTTGTTGCGACTTTCATGCCTTTCTAAATTTCTCGTGAGACACTATATATCTGTGACGACCCGGGGCGTCATTACCAACAATGACGTCCCTAGTCCATGGATTATTATTCGCTAGAGACGCGCTTTAGCGAATAACAATCCACATCAGAGATAGCAGCGGAATAATAGCTAGAAGGTTCTAGAGACATTACAATACCATGCCATGCAGGGCTATAATCTTATATAGGGTCCTACATGTCTTCCCATTCGTAGTACTTGGTCATCATACAAACTTCAACATCCCGGGTTTGTTGACACAGTTACCGGACTGCTACCCGGCATATATCTACTCATCCCATCCTCCATAATACACATTATAGCCATAGGCATCATCCCCGGGCTGTTCAGCGCACCAAGCAGCATAATACTGGTCCTCCAAATTCTCATTGGTTCCATTGATTTGCCCCGATGAATTGACCTCTATATATATTTAGTTAATATCAAGGGTGAGTACTAGGTACTCAGCAAGCATCAGTAACAAAATGCAAGACATGTTTATCAAATCATCATCTCTCAAATATGATTCATCCGAAAATATGGTTCTTGTAAGAAAAGTCCAAGTTTAATTATTTTTATCTAAATCTACTAATCACTTGCATGGAGAGAAGAATCCCATTAGGCGCCCCTCGCCTGTGCCCGTGCCCGGGTGCCGCGCCCGTGCCGAGGGTGCCCGTGCCCCCGTGCCCGGGTGCCGTGGTGCCCGCGCCCGAGCCGTGCCGTGCCCGGGTGCCCGCGCCCCCTGCCGTGCCCAGGTGCCGTGTGCCCGTGCCCGGGTGCCCGAGTGCCGTGCGCCCGAGTGCCTGTGTGCCCGAGTGCCGTGGCCGATTACACGCCCGCCTGCCCTCTTACCTTCTACAACACTGGACAATACTTAGGATACAGAGCACTTTCTCTTATTTCCGTATATTACACTCCTTCATCCGACGCTAATATATGCGCATCAATGCACTTCATCGGCATTGTCTTGGGTTTTTCATCGCCCAAGCTATTACTACATCCCCTATACAGAGTGTAACAACTTGATAAGATACTAAACTCTGCTCGCCTTTCGACGAGTACATGGTCGATATGGTTCTCATACGACACACTAATACAAGTGAGAATGATTTTAGTCCTTATGTTATAACCGTATGTAGAGGGTCCCGCCTCCATTCAAATCCCGTCCATGGGCACCCTCTACCCTCCTAATAATTAAGGGAAAATCAGTTGCTCCCTCAACTGATTTCTCCAATATATATATTATCATCCATCTCTATGACTTACTTATTTGAAAAATTCATTTGATGCAAGGTGACAGTACTATAAAACAAAATATTATTTATGCCAAATAATTCAAATCACTATGTTCAAAGGTTAGCTTGCCTGGAATCTCGTAGTTGAGATCGAAACTAGCTGGCGCTCCCAACTGACCCGTCTCCACCTCTAATTCCCTTCCTGCATTTCCACCATATACCGCGAGGTTTAATTAAATTTTTAATAATATGAAAACAAACAATCCACAGATAAAGTGTGCCCACCTCTCTGTAGATTTACCTAAACTATATTTGGGTTACAGGGTATTGGGTTATCTGTGTAAGTTACTAGTGTGCATCAACTAATTAACCTCTCTACTGTTTTCCTTCCTTATCCCTTCGTACAGGCACAAGGCAGCTAGCATTTCCCTTCTTCTTCCTCTATCTGCTATAGCTGTGGCTCTCTTTCTTCTCTCCCAACTCTACTCCAAAAGCTGGTGCCTCACTGCAGCTGGCGACCTTGGTGCTTGGCACCACCACAGGCCAGCTCTAAGATAAGTGCTACAAACTTTTCCTTTCTAATCTCCTCCTTCCAATATCTCTATTAATACATTCCCCTTCTTTTCTAGCTAGATCTACGTTGAGGTACTAATCGACTGCTTCCAAGTGCTTGCTTGCTTTATGTGGGATTTGCTAAGGGATAGCCATGGTGGCATGAGAAATCACCTGATCTCTGCTTCTAGTGTATTCTTGCTGGATCCCCACAAGCTCACAAGCTAGCGGACTCCCACCTGCAGATTCAGCTCTCTACAAGTCGGCCCTTCTTCTTGCTGGCTCACCCCCTTCCACCTCTTAGCCAAGCTGATGCTGGTGCCCTACATCACCATTTGGAGGTTGATTGGCTACAAATCTTGGAATGGTTGGGTAGGGGAGATGAAGATGAAGAGGGATTGGTTTCCTTACCGTGCTAACTGGCTGGATGTGAAAGTGAGTATTGTTCTCCCGTCTACCACACTTACTCCTGCCATTCCATCTTATATCTATACCAAGAATTGTTGGAATGGTAGCCCATGCCTCTCCCTGTTGATTCACTATTGGTGTGGGTGTGTGTCACGAGTTCACTCGGTGAGAAATTTTTACCCACTCCTTGCACTGTGTCCCTATTGACCACACTTGACCCGAGTGAGGATGTGGCTCTCTTGCCTGTGTATGGTTTGAGAACAATTAAATGTGTAACTACATCTTTTTGATTTAATAAGATTTTGGGTTGTTTCAATATCCTGCTCAATGGTATGTACCTTGATTTCAGCTGTTTAAGTAGCTCTAGATTTCAGTTGTTTAAGTAGTATAGATTTATGGTCAAGTCTATTAGTGACATCTGGGCCTGTCATCTATAGTGGAAAAATACATTTTGGGATTACAAAATGACACCTTTAAACTCCAATCATATAGATAAATCTATATGTGTTTGACGTCAGTATGCTAGGACACTACTGGAAACCTGAAACATAGACCAACAGAGTACTTTTAGCTTGTACTGTGCAATTTCCTACTGGAAACCTGAAACATAGAACCAGCAGAGTATTTTTAGCTTGTCTTGTGCAATTTCCACTGCCCAAACCAGACCAATTTATCAACCTCAGTATTCCTGTGCATCCACACTGCCAATGTGATTCGATCAATTTGATTCCATTTTGTTGGATCGAATAATTTGGGACGATTTGATTTGGTTGGCTTGAAGGGTTGAAGAGGATGGCAAAGAGCTACTGGCTGCGGTGGCTGAACTACCGCTAGCCCGGCCTCCATGCCTTGAGTCCACCATTGTCCGCCTCGACGTTGCAGCCTATTGAAGAAGAGATTGAGGTGCCCCCAAATTATTGTGAAATCAAGTAGGTCTATGGTTGAGCATTCCATATTTATCCATTTTTTGTTTAAAATGTTTTCTTGATGCCTATTACCGCACTGTATTTGTTCCTCTTCAATTCTTAGATAGTACTCATTTTAACTATTAGCTTGATGTAGGAAAAGGGGACCTATGTAAGATAGGAAATGGGCAAGGGGACCTGCCTTGGAGTTTATGTGGGTATTTCTCCTGGTCTATTGTTAAATTAATTCTTGGGAGCCATATTATTTTTTCAGTATTGTACCAATACACCTAAGTTCTTAAAAAGCATGATAAATTGCTAATTACCATTTTACAGAACGATGGTACAAACTGCGTTTACAATAAATCGAATTTCATGGTTCACTTAGGAGAATGTGGTTTTTTTTAGTAACACTATCATTTTAGTTTGTTATTATTTTATCTAAGAACTTTATTTTGCTAGAATTCAGCTAACTGGGAATAGAAAGGTGATACTAAGAGTTGAATTGCAATGGAGAAAATGTCTATTAAGCAGTAACTTAGAGGCTGCCTTGATTGAGGAACCTTTGGTGGTCTTCCTAAGTTTGGACTAAGTTTAATCCTCTCTAACAACAACCCTGGCAGTGATGAATGTAGGTTGAGAGTAAGAGTCGAGCAAAAACATAATTTGTTTTGTCCTTTGGTTACTATATGTCTTAATCTTAGTTAAGTTAATTTTAGGAGAACTGGAGTGTTAGGATGGCGAGTAAAAAAAATATGATGCTACATTAGATGTGCCTCTGCTTGATAGTTGCGATTTGATATGATGTCATAATTATATACAACATGGAGTCTCATTCTTACCCTTGTCTAATCTCCTAACTTTGCTTTATTAGGATCAAGGAACTATGAAAGCGTTATCCTCCACACCAGCACCATATGGCCCCATCTCCAATTCTCTCTCCATCCTTGATGGCCCATGTTTCACGGGTGGGTAATCCATGCTAAAGTCCTAGGCAGCTCTAAACTCCAATGTAAGGATATTGAGGACCTCCTCCTCTCACTCGACCACCCTGTTTTTTTTAAATGTCCTCAAATATAGGGATTCTATGTTGTTTTGGAGAAATTAAGGATAGAAAAATGGCTCTAATGCCCACTCATTAATATAGGGAGTGTGGGTGATTGGGTTAAGGTGAGGAGAAATTTGAATGAGATGTGATTGATGGGACAAATTGTATATCAAATTCTCTTACGTTTACGGACAAAATTTAAATGATTTAATCCCTTGTATTTAGGGACAGAGGCAGTATATCTTTCGTGATTATATCAAAAGTTCAAAACAGTTGCTGATTGGATGTGGTCTGTGTATTTCTTGTTTATGGCACAAACCGACTGGAGTCATGGAGACTTGCTTGTCAGACTATTTTCTGCATGTGCTTCACACTGTGCATATGACCAGCGATCAAATTGCACTAGCAGTATTGAACACGGAAGCATGCAATGATTTTGCTCTTGGAATTTATTGGCCATATGTAAAATTATACCAAATCATTGGAATTCACATTTTACTTTGGATTTAAGAGTTCACCCTGTGTGATTTGGTTCAGGTTGTGCACTCTTGCTTTTTGTGGAAACACATAATGTAACATGTGCAAGAATGCGATAATCCATCAGGAAACACAAAGCTAAACTATCCAACTTGACTGTCAACAGCATTAGACTCAAGAAAATAATCTGAATGTATATGTTTATTATTTTCTTTTTGTTGTTTCAAGGTTGACCGCCGGAGCCAATGCTGCAGCTAGGTTTGGGTCGGCTAGACTTGCAGGCCAATGGTGGCAGCGACTGAAGGAGTGGTGACTTATTGGTTCAGATTTTGTCCTTACTAATGGTTTTTTCTGTACAATCGAAAGTTTAAGCCTAGGTCCTCTATCTAGATTCATAATACTAGTTTGTGTCATATCTAATTCTAGGTTACTATATTTTGGAACAGATGAAGTAGTTGGTTTGACCTAGGCGCCCGCTAGGTGCCGCCTAGACGGGGCCTAGGCACCCACTAGATGCCCTCTGTCCAAATTCGTAGTAGTAGGTTGTGTCAAATCTAGTCCTAGATTGCTATACCTAGACAGGGCCTAGGTGCACATTACGTGCTAGGCACCACCCAGCCACCCGACTAGTGCCTAGCGTCTTTTTGAACCATGCCAGCGCTCTCTACCTGACGCGTCAACTGTTGATGGATTGATATCCGACCATAGTATCTGTATATATACGGTGTATTTAACGATGTAGGGTAAGATTGATATGAAGATGCAAACGAAGACGTAAGGAGACATGATTTTTATATAGGTTTGAGCCCCTTAAAGGTAATAGTCCTACTCCTGTTTGGCCGAAAGACCGGTTTTTTCTACCATATCAATCTCATGAATACAAAGGGGGGGAAGAAAGCCTAATCTATTTTGCCAGTATATCGCTGTGGAGCTTTGGCATGGTGATCGATGGCTAGTCGTTGTCAAGCTCCTTCAATATTGACTTGATAAGATTGACCAGTGGTTTGTTTTGTTTCTTCTTAGGTTCTGTTGGCTTGTCTCTTCTCTCATGGGAGCTCTTATATTTATACTCTTAGATGTCCTCTTGTCCAAATAGAATTAGGGAGGCAAGTTAGAGTATGAATCCAAGCCATTCTGGTTGTATCCAAATAGGACCGTGTATTATTTTCTTATCGGAGACTCCTTCCTTACCTATTCTAGATTCTATTTATATGTATAAGGTTTATTTTCATATATAATTTGATATGTGATACTATGCTAAGGTATGTGCACGTATGCGGGGTATCCAATATTTAGTACACTGATAATAATTAATGTTTTGTTTTATTTTAAAAACAAATCACAAAAAGAAGAGATTACCAACCAGCTATATATTAAAGAAAATGGACTATATGGCATGTTCTATTTTGACCACCAGACAGTCCAAAAATCATTGATGATATCAACCTACTATCATCATCACATCTTTTTATTTATATATATCAGGTTTTTCTTAATAAGTTCTAATGTTATGTAATCCTATTTTAACTTAAGTTGTAGCTAGCATTTTTTTAATAACCAATGCCTTATAATTTTATCTCATCCAATTTGCTTACATAAGTTCTGTACATATTCCCGCAAGTGTTTTTTAAATTTATGTGTTCCAAAGGTGCCTTTACCTTCCTCTCTGTTATCCATTGGGGATTTGAAATGGCACCCTGTTGGGAAAACCGTTTTCCGGCGGTTTCCTCCCCACTCTGTTACTAACTAATTTCTCCAAAACTTCAATTTTACTTCAAATTCTTTCGAAATGGCTAATTTACTAATGGTTTATTGATTCGTTCTGGCTAGATACGTCCAATAACCGGGCGGTTACTGTCACATTTATCAACCATGCAGCTATGACAAGCCACCCAATGTTTTTGCAACAATTGATTATTACTGTCTCTATCCTAAAATATAGCAAGTCTTAACACAGCTATTAAGAAAAAGGGGCTAAAAAATTGTTTAATTCCTCAAGTTAGGTGAGGTGTGGGCCCTGATAGGTGAGGTCATAATGAAGTTAAATGATAGTATAGGTAGTTTTATCATCTTTTATAAGTACTAGATTGTTATATCTAATATAAAATTTAAACTTTTGAAGTGGTTATATTTTGGAATAGAGGGAGTATATGTAATACTGGATGTTATTGGCATCATTACCAAGTTTTTTATAGCTAACCAATAAAGGGCCAAATTCGGTTGGTGCCGCTGATATTTTGTTTGATTCGAGTGGACTAGAAAACTAGACCGGTGAACTATGCATGACTCAAATAAATGCAGATCTTACGCAAGACTCAAATGCATGCATTTTGACACGCGCACATTTCAAAATCCTAAATGAAATTGGGATTTTTTTACCCATGCCATTACAAATTTATCGTATTAAAAAATATTATTACTAATTGTGAAACCAGGAGGATGCCACTAATGCTCTCTAAAATTAGAACCATGCCATTCTGTCATGAAATTTTGAGCACCTTTGTCAAAAGATATCCAGGTAGGCCGTGTCTTGTCAGGCCGGTCCGAGCACGGTTCATCCAGCATGGCCCGTTCATCTATGCCATGTCTGGGCCGGGGGGGCAACACCGCCCGTGTACTGTAGCGGGCTGATGACGTAGGTGGCAGGCTGGCCCAAAGGCTATTTCCTTCCTGGTGGACCAATGAAAAAGCGCCACGTATCCCAACGGCTAGTAAATAATGGCTATTTTTCGAATTTAGCTGTTAGAGGGCAAAAAACTGTGAAATTTTTTCCTATAAATAAGACAGCCACCCTCAACATGCTAACTCATCCAAACCTCTCAATCTCTCATCTTGTGCTCTAAATTTTTGATTTAGATAAATTTTACCTAAAAATCAAAAAAAATTTAGGGAAGGCTCCACTGCTTCAGATCCCCATAGCTGCACTGCTCCTGCAAGGTAAAAGAATTTATAAATTTTGTTGTTTGTTTGTACTATTTATTTGGTATATGAATTAATTTTCTCTATTTATATTTCTAGATGGATCCGAACTACCCGTCGTTCTAACTGAGCAACTTCGACCCGAGCTATGTGCTGATGTCGTACCCAAATGTTGAGCAAGACGACTCCGGGTCGGCTACTACACCGCAAGGACAACCTGAAGAAGTACATACGGCTTCGGAAGGATTAGAGCTGTGAACGGAAGCATATCAGCGGCAACCGGCTCAAAGAGATCAAGAGCTTCCTTCGCCTAGCAACATTTTGATGAGATCAAGGAGACTGGCGCAGATGGAAGGGAGGTAACTTACGTGAAATGTAGAATTTGTAAAACTAAACTATCTGAAAAATCTTCTGGTGAAACAGGGCATTTGAGACGGCATGCTGAGGGGTGTGCAAATAAGCAAGGTTACCAGCTACGACAATAACAATTGGTGCTAAATCCTGATGGTACGGTATGTGCATGAGAGTACGATCCTCAGGTAGCACGAGATTCTCTTACTCGTTTAATTACTAGACAGGATTTACTTTTAAACTTTGGTGAGTCTCCTGCATTTGAGACTTACATTAAAACTGTTCATAATCCTAGGTTTTAATCTGTTAGTAGATAAACCACAACCTGGGACTTGATGAATTTTTATAATCAAGGCCGGGACATTATTAAACAATTGTTTGCTACATGCACCTTTTCTGTTAGTATCACCTTTGATATTTAGAGTGGTAGGGATAAAAAGGATTATATTAGTATAGTTGCTTATTGTGTTGATGATAACTGAGAACTACAAAAAAAGAGTAATAGTCTTAAAATTAATTGATGTTTCACATACTGCTGAAACAATTTTTAGAGTTTGCGAGGAATTTGGCCTTACAAATAAAATATTTGCAGTAATTCTAGATAATGCAGTTGCAAATTCTAGAGCAATGGAAATTTTGCAGCCTTTATTCTCTGTTTATACTGAATCATTTCTTTTACATCAACGTTGTGCATGCCATGTTATCAATCTTATAGTTAAATCTGGGTTTAAGAGAGTAACTGTATATCTTGATTCCATCCGTGAAGCCATAATATGGCTTAATGGTTCTAATACTCGACTTACGACCTTCAAACGATTTTGCATCTCTTCGGACAAGTATCCACGCAAGTTCCAAAAGGATGCGGACTATCAATGGAACTCGACTTATTTGATGCTGAGACATGTTTTACCTTACAAAGAAACACTAAATGTTTTTTTACAATCCAAAAATATTGTTATCGGTGACGGGCAACCTCTTCTGACAAAACAATCTTAGCATGCTATCAAAAGGTTTTATTATTTCCTTAAAATATTTTATAATGCAACTGTTACTTTGTTTGGTATTTACTATCCAACTGCTAATTTAATTTTGCATAAGATTTTTAAGATTACCACTTTATTACGAGAATATGAAGATGACCAACTACCAGGACTTACAGTATTTCATATGAAATAGAAATATCTTAAATACTGGAGTCACATTCCATACTTGTATGCTTTTACATTTATTCTTGATCCTAGGGGTAAAATACAGGGATTTCTCAATATTTTGAATCTTACTAGGGAGGGAATGAATATTGATTACACTAACTATTATTCTGATGCTAAACATTTTGAAAGTATGAAACTAAGTTTCAGGGAGTTTGCGTGCAAAAAGCCCCACCTGTCCCTATACCAAGTAAGAAGAAATTACAGTGGGCTGAATTTAGGGTGATTCCTCTTCTTCTTCTAGCATCAGTGGTGAAAGTTTGGCCGTCATAAATCCTGCACACGCTTCGCATGACGCCCATAAGTTGTCCTTCTATTTGGACAGCGACTCCATCAACCAGGAAGATCTCAGCATTCTCGGGTGGTGGAATGATCATAAGACGCAATATCCCGTGCTCTCAAAACTAGCACGGGATGTGTTCATGGTGCATGTGTCTATGATATCTTTTGAATAGACCTTCAATCTTTGTGGAAGAGCTATTGAGGAGACAAGAAGAAATCTCTGTAGCAAGGTGGTAGAAATGCTACTTGTAGTAGCTAGCCAAGGAACATACCCAACACATCGTGCAGAACCAGGATTTGGCTGCTCAGTTTGACAATCTTTACATAGAAAATGAGGAACTAGAGTAGCACATTTTTATTTTTGAGTTTTGACCTTTAGCTGTACTCTTTTTTGTTTGTCATGTTTTTTTAAATATGAGTTTTTACGTGACAGAATTTTTAATGAGACAGTCGTGTAATATCAAATTCAATAAAAGTCATTGCTCATTTTTCCCTATATTTATGCAGAAATTTAATTACATAATTATATATGTGTTGCTATTTTTGTTGTTTACAAAATATAAAAATTTCCTCCTCCAATATCATTAAAAAATCCTCTCATATTTTCCTACTTTGTTCAAATTATTTTGTGCCTTTTCCCCACATTTTTTAGCACTACTCCAATTTTTACAAAATTTTAAGTCATTTTTCTTTTTTTTTTCAATTTTTCTTTTTTTAATTTCCAAGCGGGGGGCCGACCCCACCACGCGTCAAGCCGCGACACGACAACGCAGGCGGGGGCCGGGAGCGCGGGGCCCACAGGCCAGCAGCACCGCGCCACGCCAGTTCAATTTTTAAATGGCGCGGGCACGCGCTGCATGCGGGTGCGAGTCTGCGGGGGCCAGCTGAGGGGAAGCGGGGAGCAGGCCGACCGGGCAGTCGGGCAGGCCATGGGTCGGCGCCGTGCCAACGGGCCACCTCTGGCCCACATGCCATGACCGGGCCCGTGCCAGGATGGCACAGCCCAACGGCTCCACGTGCGACCGGGGGACGACACATAGGCCAGCATAGCACGGCGTGCTACAGGGCCATGCCTAAACAGGCCGGCCGTAGCGGGCCTCATGCCGGGCCGGCCCGTAAGGCCATATATACCTTCGTCAGCCCCAGCAGCAACTCACCTCGCCACAGATCTGCATCCGCCGCCGCCTCCTCTCTCTCCATCGCGCGCGCGCCGCGATGGTGAACGTGCAGGGCTCGACGATGAGCCTCTATACGGCGTCAAACTGGCGCACGCGGCCGATGGCGCCAACGACGACGGTGTTTGTAGGCGTCGGCGGGGGGCAGCGAGACGGTGTTGTAGGCGTCGGTGGGGGGCAGCGAGGAGGAGAAGGTGGAGGAAGGGTGAAGCCACGCAACGTGGAGGAGCAACAACGCGAGCTTGGACACGCCCGAGGCGGAGAAGAAGCTGGACGAGGAGGCCCCGATGAGGGAGATGCCCCCGCTGGAGAGGATCTAGAGCGACGACTCAGCCAGGTGGAAGGGGTTGTGGTGCACGAGCAAGAGACGGGCTAGCTCCAACCCCACATCTGCAACTCTGCCGCTGCAAGCGTCGTTCTCGCCGTCGACGCCATCCCTTCTCTCCCGCGCCGGAGCTGGAGAAGAAACAGCGGAGAGCATATGGAAAGAAGGTGCAACTTTGACATTTTCAACCTCTAGACGGACAGAAATCATGACGGAAAGGCACAGTTCTAATTTTAGAGAGTATTAGTGGCATCCACCCGGTTTCACAATTAGTAATGGTATTTTTTCAATGCAGCAAATTTGTAATGACATGAATCTAAAAATCCCAATGAAATTAGAGGGAAAGAGTAAACTGACCCAACTTGGATGGCCAACCGATGATGCAGCATAGCAAGCAGCAACTGACCCAATGAAATATGATAGTTGAGTAAAGCACTTAACAAAAGTTATACAAGATTCTGGGTTATCTTCTCACTTCTCAGCTCTATATAGTACAGGGAGATATATGGAACAAGAAATGTGTACAAATGGTTTTGCTCTGGTACAGGGAAACACTGCAAAAAAGGCGTGCTGGAGCCGAATATCGGTCCTAGCCTATTCTATCAATGTAAAGATACCAAGGTTTTTGATGAGGTTTTAATGCTTGGTGTTAGCATTTTGCTACGTTCAGACCTTTGTGATGGAGCTGCCTGTGCAGCCATTGTAGGCCATTTCCAACTGCTCTTAAACTAAAAATGCATTTTACGGTTACAGATTCCCAAGTACTTAATCCTTGGGAAGGGTGAGGTCATCAGCAGAAGCTACCCTTTTTCCATTATAACGCTGACAAAATGAACCAAGTATCAACATAAGAACGTGATAAATGATATATCAGCGACTAGTACAAATACTAACAAATAACTGAAATGATATGAATATTTTGTTTACCTGCTTCCCAAAGGAGAATGGAACATATCTGTATTTTATCATATGAAGGATCTGTCGCTTCATTGTGACTGTAAACAAAACCACCCAATAGAATAGAAGAATAGGCCAAAACACAGGCACATCGAACACACTGAAGAATGTCAGGACAAAAGCAATACAGAAAGCTTTAACAATGGAATACCTGCAAAGAAGATCAAGTCAAAGTGTTAGCTAGGAACACCAGCAATTCTTTTGTTTACCACAAAATTCCTTTATCAACTGGAAGCAAAGCTAGTTTTATCATTCAAAGAAAAAAAACTGCACAGGAAAACACAGCAGACATGGTACTACTCCTTGACTACTGTCCTTAACTAAAAATAAAGCACATTATCATACTAATAAACATACACTACTTAATATTCGACAGTATATCCAACTTAATTCAATAGCAATTCAACCACTGAAACATTTTTTTATATTACTTAGGCACAAACGGAAAGCCCCACAAACATTTAATAAGTTGTAACATGCATGAGACAAAGATTTTAAGGCAAATTTCTTGAAATGACAACTCAATCATAGAAAAATGAGGAATTAAATATATAGATAAAAGTATAGAAGAAAGATAACATGTTTACCAACAAGGCAAAGCAGCTTTGATAACTGTCCAGGAATAAAAGTAGAAACCATTGAAGACATTGTAATGTCCTTGCACAATCCCCTCTAGGCTCCTAATTCGAGTTTTGGCGATTAATGACAACATGATCATCGGAACTAACCGTGTTTGCTAAGGTCCCATTTGTTTCGGCGTTTCAAGCTGGCTTATCAACAGCTGATAGCACTTGGAGGATAATTGGTGCATGATTAATTTATAAAGTGGAAAATGTATTTATTTGATTTTTTATGAAACTTCTATATAGAAAGTTTTTCCAAAAATTGCACTGTTTAACAGGTTGGAAAGCGTATCCACGATAATCTAGTAGCTACAATCTGAAAAGAACAGGGCCTAATTATGCAAGGATTATGGTTCCGATAATCTCATATGCTACAAAGAATTTCATCTAGACCACCGACTAGCGACTAGTAGGCCAACTAGGCGAACACTGCTCTTGTTCTTTACTTTGCTAGAACTATCTTGTTAGTGTAGGATTTCCTATAGGTTGCAAAAGAATAGTCTAAAAGTATTAAAACATATCCTAATTACCGTATAACACCTGATTTATCATCCAGTCAACTATCAAGTTGAAATTGATGAGTAGCATGTGTTGCACAAAAAATTATCCCTGTAACTAAAACACAGAGATAATTCACATCAAATCAATCAGCTAACTACATTTATACATGACAGAGGTTTACAGATATCTAACAAATAACACATATATGCATAAGTAGATCAGTTCACCCAAAGAAAAGATGTGGAAGGGATGGGAAAGAGTGCATCATCACAATCAGTCAACCAAATGAGTAAAGATATCCATAAGGGCCAAAAAAGGGAAGTTCCAGAAAAAAGAAGAAGAACAAAGAACAAAACCAAAGTTCTAGGAAAAAGAACATGTCTACCATACCAAGTAAGTTAAATGAGAGGTTAAAAAGAACTCTTCTGTTGAAATTAATTTGTTCCTTAAGGAAAATAGAGGATGAAGATGATTTTTCAGCTAACTTGTATCAACAATAAAATTTAACTAAATAAAGCCTAAAGAGCACAATGCTAATATGGCACGTCAACCAAGAGGTATTCCATTAAATTCCATTGTAAGCAACATGGGAAAGCTCTCCCTGTTTAGCTTCATCCTCTCTTTCCAAGGTGAACCATCAATCAAATTGGTTGTAGTTGTAACAGTAACATGAATACCGTCACATTGTTTCTACAGAAAAACAAATGAAGTACAAAAAGTACAGAAGGAGATTATATGAGGAGAATTGGCAACTGTTGAAATTATTGGAATGATACATCTAAATTCATGCAAAGTATCATCATCACATTAATAAAATATTATGTCAGCCAAAGAATGATACAGTCAATCAACATAGTTGTCACCCTTAGCAACACATCACAACAATTTAAAAACATACAAAGATACTGTACAGTGTCCAATTGAAAAGGTGAAAATATATGCAGCAGAACAGTATAGCTCGTGGAAGCGTAAATAGTATCTACAACAGAAATATATTGCCCCATAAGGAATCTATTCCTGCCCATCTGCGACAATAATCTGAGCACACCTGGTAGATAGAGGGCTTTATAGAATTCTGCTTAGGAATTCAAGTATGCAAAGAAAATCCATTATATGAGTAAGCTAATCTTTAATTATCACCTCTAACAGGCTTAACAACTCAACTTCCAATGATCATTTAACCGATCTTACCTCTACTTCTCGAATAACTAAGTTATGGGGAAATTACCTTTTGACAGTAAAGAACATTCTCTTCTCTTTTTTAATCTGACATGTGGGGTCTAGTCAAAGCACATTAACCAGGCGGAATGGCAGAACAATGGCAAAGATGAACAGATAACGAATGGCTGGATGACAAAACCAAGAGGTTATGAAGATTAATGGTAAAAGTGAAAAGAGGGCATTTCTTAATAGAAAAGGCTAATTGTTTTCCACAAATTATCTCCTAGCTGCCTCCTGCAATGCACACTTGTCCTAGTTTTCCCGGCACTGCTGCTCCCCGCTACTTGTGCAAATCTGATCCCAAAAGGAATCAATAACAGTGTTGGAAGTTGAATATGTGAAATTTTCTCTACAAGCCTTGGGCACCAATTATAAACGTAACTCTAAGGCCCAAAATTCACTTAAAGCATAGTCCCCACATGGGGCATGAACTCTGCTTGAGTAACTATTTGCTTGCTTTTTTTGCCCTACTTCACCAAAAGGGTCCAGCTAGAGTTACTACATTTGGATCCTCTGAGTTTATATGCTAGCCAAAACAATATAACTCTATGCAGGACAAATATCATCACTGCTGCACCTGAGCCACGCAGGCCACCACCATAAATGGGCTGAGGTGCTACAGTATTATCAAAACCCACCAATAGCACGATAGCATAAATTTGGTTTGTGATTAGAAACCAGGAGGCCATTTATGATAGCAGTTGTGCTTAAATTATTTAATCCCTTATTTCTTCAATGTCCTTATTAAATGTGGAACCCCCTTTCCCCCACCCCCCAAACGCCCGCACACACACACATTTTGAACATGTTATGTCTTTTACTGGCACTTAAGATGTATTGCATACATATATAGTTCAACCTGCAAATCACTTGTCCCAACAACCCACAATACCCCATCAACGACAAAAAAAAACAGAATATTTTGTGCATAAAGAGCATAACGAGGAACAAATATTGATGGCAGTGTCATCTACATTTCATATATCAACCAAAAATGTGGAAATTGATATCTTGTAAGTAATACTAATTTTCTTTGGAAATGCATTTCATCGAGAACTACTTGCAAATATCACTTCTCAACTGATGAAGAAGACACCCGGCCCATCCAAAACAAATGTTATCCTGCCAAGCTCCTCTCTTAAAACTCATCATCCTACTATATGCACCCCAAAAGTCCAAATGAAAAGCATAATCTATTTGATTGTGAACTGTTGCACACCTAGTATCACAATTCACAAATGGAACAGAATAATATAAAAGAGCAATTACAAAACAATCACATGAAATCTGGCAGCCTCACCAGCCCAGCAAAGACTCTTCTGTCAAATCTCTCACAGCAACCCAGCTCCCCCCAACCCCTCACCGCCCACAGCCCACACACTTATCAAGATGTCAATCTGCCAGGGCCGAGGTAATACCATCAGATCCCACAGAATTTATTCAAATCTCACTCGACAGCGAAAAGATCTATCCTTGCAACCCACCCATTAATTTCCGCAAAAAATCACTATTAAGCAATCAAGCAAGAATCACGCATGTAATCCAGGAGCTCGTCCATAGTAGCACATAAAAAATAGGGATCACACAATTCGACCCGGATTACACAAGAAGGAAGGAAGGAAGGAAGGAAGAGCATCGCATCGGGATCGGACCGCACCAGAATTTGAACTCCGGGAGGCGGCGGACGAAAGGGCGGAACTCGTCCGAGGCGCGAGTGGGGAGGGCGGGCCCGCCCTCGCCGAGCACCTCGGCGACCTCGGGGTCGACCTGGGGCGAGAGGAAGGCGATGAGGAGGTTGAGGATGTAGATGCCGAGGGCGTAGGTGACGATGTAGTACCCTCCCGCGAACCAGACGCGCAGCGCGTACGCGGCCGCCACGCCAGCGAAGGCCAGCCACCGCCGCCCGACGTGGGGCGTGGACCGGTCCAGCAGGTGCTGGAACCGCCTCGACGCCGCGGCGACCGCGGAGGAGACGGCGGCCGCGGGGCCCCCTCCACCTCCGCCGCCGTCGCCGACAGCGGGGGCGACGGCCGGGACGGCGGTGGAGGACGAGGAGGAGGGGTCCATCATGGCGTCCGGCGGGACGGCGGCGATCTCGTGCTCCTCGACGCGGTGGCCGAACGGGAGGGGAGGGGGCTAGTTTGGCCTACTCCGTAGTTGAGTTGGGTCCTGACGATCCCGTCGCGTGCAGGGGCGAGAGGCACGGTTCCGTGCTGCTACTACTGACTGGACAGTGGATTCGCTGGAAAACGTTGGGCTCGACCGCACGAGTTGTCGTTGGATGGGTAAATTTGCTCTTTTCCCGTTTCCTCATTTACCGTATCCTCGTATAAATAACGACGGGTCCAGAGATCACATGTCGTGCACACATACAGGGCAAAAGAATATTTGATTTTCAGTTATGGTGTAAAGGAGCAACTTTCTGGTTTTTGGTATTTATCATTTCATCACCACCACCACGTATCAACTTTCTTCACAATAGAATTATTCCAGTCCAATCAAAAATACGAATGGCAAACGTCATTTTTTATTTATTGTATTTCATTTTTTGACCGTGTAATTTCGTTTGTTTTTGTTAACCTAATCCCCATGGATGGATATAGTACTCCCTTTCTTTTTTTTTTAAATAGATGACATAGTTGACTTTTAACACACTGTTTAACTATTTGTGTTAAAAAATTAAGTAAGTATAGTTTATTTTTATTGTGATTTAGTTTATCATTAAAAAATTTTAAATATGACTCATATTTATTCATATTTACCCCCAACTTGTTGAATAAGTCAAAGGGGAAATGTCACAATAAAAATCAATCACCTTATTTATTAAAAAAATGAGAGGCAGTATAAAATATGAGCTCCAATCCACATCGGACGTAATAAATTCCAGCGTCTAAGGGTCCGTTTGCAAGGCATTTTTCTGTTGCAGCTTATAAAACGAACGCATGTGACTAAAGCAAAATAAAAGAAAATAATAGCTCAACCAAAAACACATGTAAGACTTCTTTACTTCTACTTTTAATAGTCCAAAAGCCAAAGCGGAAAAATAAAAGAAAAAACTAAATCAATTTAAAATTAAATTATGAATTTTTAGATCTTCTTTGCTATAATGCACCAACTTAATTGACTTATGACTCATTTATCATGTAACAAATCTGACTACCCATATCATTCACGCGCAAATAGACGTCCCAGATCGCCTTGCCCCTCCCCCTCGTCCCCACGCTATAGGTGTCCAAACGTGCCGGCCGGGCCAGCATGGCCCGAGGCCCGGTCCGGCACGGCCCTCTACGGCATGGCCCATTTAGGCACGGATGCTATAGCGGGCCGTGCCGTGTCGACCCGCATGCCGTCCCCCGGCCCAGGCACGTGCCATGCCGGCACAGGCCTGTCGGTGGCACATGGGCCGAAGACGGCCCACGGCATGGCTGGCCAGGTCCGCTCCCCTCCCGTCCCGCCCTCCGGATTAGACCGTCCACTCCTCTTCCTGCTCCCGCTCGCCGCCGTTCAAATTTGAACGGGCAGGCGTGCAACACGGAGGCACGGAGCGGTGGGCGGTGGGCCCCGTCGGCAGACGGCGCCCGTTGTAAAAAAAAGAAAAATTTGAAAAAAAAAGGAAAAGTGAGTAAAAATGACTAAAAAGGAAAAAAAATAAAAAGTGACATAAAAATTTTGTAAAAATTAGAGGACTCGTAAAAAATATGAAAAAAAGGGAAAAATTATTTGAGATAAGTAAAAAAATATGAGGGTATTTTTTTGATGATATTGGAGGAGGAAATTTTCATATTTTTTAAACAACCAAAATAACAACACATATATAATTATGTAATTTAACTTCTGCATAGATATAGGGGAAAAATGAGCAATAATCTTTATTGAATTTGTTATTACATAACTGTCTCATTAAAAACTCTATCATATAAAAACTTAATTTTAAGAAAAACATGACAAAGAAAAATGAGTATAGCTAAAGGTCAACACTCAAAAAATAAAAAACACTACTCTAGTTCCTCATTTTCTAGGTAAAGATTTTCGAACTGAACAGCCAAATCTTGGTCCTTCGCGGTGTGTTAGGCATGTTTCTTGGTTAACTCCCAGTCTTTGACCGTAAGTAGCATTTCTACCACTTCGCTGTGGAGATTTCTTCTTCTCTCCTCAATAATTCTTCCGTAAAGACTGAAGGCCGATTTGGAGGATACCATAGACACAGGCACTATGAACACATCCTGTGCTAGCTTTAAGAGCACGGGATATTGGGTCTTATGATCGTTCCACCACCCTAAAACATTGAGATCTTCCTAGTTGATGGAGTTGCTGTCCATGTAGGAGGATAGCTCAAAGGCTTCATGCAAAGCGTGTGCAGGACTTGCGGCGGCCGAACTTCCACCACCGATGTTCGAACAAGAAGAGGAATCACCCCAAATTCGGCCCACTGCAATTTTTTCTTACTTGGTACAGCGACGGGTGGGGCTCTTTGCACGCGAACTCACTAAAACTTAGTTTCATACTTTCGAAATACTTCATACAATTTAGTCTTAGCATCAGAATAGTAGTTAGTATAATCAATATTCATTACATCTCCAATAAGATTTAAAATATTAAGGAACCCCCGTACTTTACCCCTGGATCAAAAATAAATGCAAAAGCATATAAGTATGGACTGTCCTTCTAGTATTTAAAATATTTCTACTTCATGTGAAATACTGTAAGTCCTAGTAGTTGGTCATCTTCATATTCTCTTAATAAAGTGGCAATCTTTAAAATCTTATGTAAAATTAAATTAGCAGTTGGATAGTAAACGCTAGACAAAGTAACAGTTACATCATAAAATATTTCAAGGAAGTAATAAAACTTTTCCACAATATGCTAAGACTGTTTTGTTAGTAGTGGTTGCCCGTCATTGATAGCAACATTCTTAGACTGCAAAAAATAGTTAGTGTATCCTTATAAGGCAAGACATATCTTAACACCAAATAAGTCGAGTTCCATCAGTGGTCTGCGTCCGTTTGGAATTTACGTGGACACTTGTTCGAAGCGATGCAGAACCACTTGAAGGTCGCAAGTCGAGGATTAGAACCATTGAGCCATGTTATGGCTTCACGGATGAAATCGAGATATGCACTTACTCTCTTAAAACTAGATTTAACTATAATATTGATAACATGCCATGCACAGCGTTGATGTAAAAGAAATAATTTAGCATAAATATTGAATAAAGACTGCAGAATTTTCATTGCTCTGGAATTTGCAGCTGCATTATCTAGAATTACTACAAATATTTTATTTATGAGGCCAAATTCCTCACAAACTCTAGAAATTCGTTCAGCAATATTTTCTGCAGTATGTGAAACATAAATTAATTTTAAAGCTATTACTTTTTTTTTTGTAATTCCCATTCATCATCAACATAATGAGCAACTACACTAATATAGTCCTTCTTAGCCCTACCACTCCAAATATCAGATGTGATACTAATAGAAAAGGTACATGTAGTAAATAATTGTTTAATACTGTCCTGGCTTTGGTTGTAAACATTTACCAAGTCTTGGGTTGTGATCTATCTACTAACAGCTTGAAACCTAGGATTAGAAACAGTTTTAATGTAAGTCTCAAATGCCGGAGACTCACTAAAATTTAGTGGTAGATCCTGTCTAGCAATTAAACGAGTAAGGAAATCTCGTGTTACTTAAAGATCATACTCCCATGAACGTACCGTACTGTCAGGATTTAGTACCAGTTGCTGCTGTCGTAGCTGGTAACCTTGCTTCTTCGCACACGTCTTAGCATAGCGCCTCAAATGCCCTGTTCTACCAGAAGATTTTTTCAGAGAGTTTAGTTTTACAAATTCTATATTTCGCGTAAGCTATCTCCCTTCCATCCGCGCCGGTCTTCTTGATCTCATCAAAATGTTACCAGGAGGATGAAGTTTTTGATCTCTTTGAGCCAGTTGCCGTCGATACGCTCCCGCTCGTAGTTCCAGATCTTTCTGAAGCCGCATGTACTTCCTCCGGCTGTCCTTGTGGTGTAGAAGCTGACCCGGAGTCGTCTCCCTATGACATCGGCACATAGCTCGGGTCGAAGTCGCTCAATTGGAACGTCGGGTAGTTCGGATCCATCCTGAAATATAAATAGAGAAAATTAGTACCAAAAAAATAATACGAACAAAGAATAAAATTAGAATTTTTTTTTACCTTGCAAGAGCACTGGAGGTTGCAGCTATTAGCTATGGGAATGTGAAAAATTTTTGATTTTTAGAAAAAATTTGTCTAAATCAAAAATTTAAAACACAAGAGAGCAAAAGAGAGCATAAGATGAGAGATTGTGAGATTTGGATGAGCCAACATGTTCTTGCTGACTATCCTATTTATAGAAAAAAAATTCATATTTTTTCTGATTTTTTAGTTTTTTTTGGATTTTTTCCCCCAACGGCTAGATTCTAATTGGGCCACCTCAGCCCATCCGATCATTGCCTCCCGGGATTGGACCGTTCGTCCACGGATCAGACCGTCCCACTCCCCCCCTCCTCGATCAAACCGTTGCCCCCCGTCCCAGATCAGACCGTCCGCCTATATATCGAACCATGTGACTCTCCCTGATCGAACCGTTGCCCTCCTATATCGTGTCGTGCCAGCCCCCCGTACCACACCCATGACATGGAACACAAGTCGTGCCGGCACATGGCCACCCAGGCCGGCCCGTCAGGACACCGCCCTCTGGCTGTGTTCGGCAGCTGGTTTGGCATCAGCTTATTTTTCTCGTATACCGCGCGCACGCTTCCCAAAACGATTAACGGTGCGTTTTTTACAAAAATTTTCTATAAGAAAGTAGCTTAAAAAAGCAAATAGATTTATTTTTTAACTTTTTAATAGTAAATACTTAATTAATCACGTGCTAATGATGTTTTTTGTTTTATGCGTGGCTTAAATAAACTGGTAAAACACCCCCCCCCCGCCCCCCCCCCCCGGATCCCAAATGATCCGCGCGCTCACCCCGAATCTCCTCTCCTCCTCCTCAGGTGCCACCGCCGTTTCCCCGCTTGCCATCGCGTCGTCGTCGGCTATCCACGCATCGTCGGCCCTCCGCCGCTGCTGGAGTCTCCCTCCCCGGCGTATGCACCTTCGGCGCCGGCGTTAGGATCTCCTCCGTAGCCGCCAACCCTCCACTTGCCGCCGGCCTCTCTCGGTGGGCTAAGGCGGCGAGGCGCGGCCGAGTGAGGCTTGCTCTGGGGAGCCTGGTCGGCATAGGGCAGCCGGCTGCCGACGAAGAGATCTTGTCCGTCATCCGCACGGAGTAGGCCGAAACACCAGAGGCGGGCAAACCATGGGCAGCAGCTTAGGGCCAAGTCATTCAGTAGGTGCGTCACTAATTTTATTACACTCAGTAGATATTGGCCATTAATTTTGGGGAGGATCTATGTTGAAAGCGTAATTCCTCCTACCAAAGTTCATGATTATGATCTGCAAAATGAACAAGCATGTACTAATTTCGAAAGGACTACTAATTTCAAAAGATCCAATTAAGATGATGTACATTGAGTGTTTGAGCTATGGTTTATTATAACCCCAGATACATGATTGAAGGAACTAAGAATAATTTTAGGTCAGGGCTTTCGTGGTTCTCCTATGCAAATTGTGAATTTGTGATCTATGATTTTGTATTTGAGATTTGAGAAGATGGATAGAAAGGGAAAGGGAAAGGGAAAGACACCAGCATATCAAACAGGTAGTATTGGGAATTTTGATTAGCCTATTTGTCTATTCAGCACCAAATTGAATAATTGATCAAGATTCATTGCTTGCGCCTTGTGTGTTTTTTGTGTGCAGATTTGCAGAGCCATTGAATAATTAATTAATATATCTTTGCTCTTTGTTTGTCAGATTATATATGTATATACTATTTGTCTCTCTCCGCAACATAGCCGGAGGTGGGGGAATCCACGTGAGCTCCTGCAGAGGGGTCGCATTACCAAAGACATCACCAGAGTTTGGCAGTGAGGACTGTGGCGAGTGATCGGGCCATGCAGGTACTGGTGTCTCCACCGACTAAGGGTAAGTGGCTAACAAAAAATTATTTTGTAAATACAAAGTTATCCCACACAATTTTCTTTTTTTATTCAAGCAAATATTCTATCTATCGGCAGCAAACCATCTGCGATAATTTGATTCTATTTTATTTCCATTGATTGTCTTGTTGAGGAACTTGGCTACAACTACTGATGCTCAGAGCGGCAGAGAAGATCAAACAGTGTTTTAAGAAAAAAATTAGAGAAAAACAGTGATGTGACTGTTCTGTTGGTTGTTCCCCTGTTTAAAGTTTGTTTTGGTCAACATTAATTTTAGCTGTATTTCTAAAAATGTAAGGAGTGAATCTTTTACATAATGTTGGCTAAATTATTTAATCTGGCATTGATAATTATTAGGGCAGCAATGGACTGATCCGATGGTTGTATCATCATAAGTTTGCAACTCATTGTGGCTTTTCCTTCATTGAGAATTCAGTTTGCTTAGCAGAGTTCACACTGCTGGTGCCGGTGCTAGGAAAAATTGTGGGTGAAGAAATTGACAGATTCCGACGGACACCAGACTTTGTGTCTAGCAGCGGCAGCAGGGGAGCTAGTGCCGCCATCGACCCCAGATGTGGAGCCGTCGTGTCCACAGTCCAGCATGTGTGTTGCGGCAAGCGGCCAGCAGGCCATTCGCCCGCGCAGATCTCACTGGCTCTAGCAGTTTGTTGCAACTTGGCAGCCAACCTAACCTCACGGGACAGCTGCTTCCATGTTCGAACAAACATCTTCCACTAATCAACATATTAGTGCAATCCTTGTGTATGTGTTGCTTTGATGTTACTTAGAAGGTGAACATCCTTGCATCCTCAGTTCGTTGCAATTGGCATATAGGGTGTAGATTTTGGATATTTCTCCTCTTTGCAATTGTTTTCATCTTCTATGTAAATTATTTTATCTGACAAGAAAAACTGAAAAACCAAGCCTCTAGGTTCACTTGGTCCTTGAGAGCATGCATATTGCAAGAGAAGCCTAATTTCTTTTCAAAAAACTGAAAAACCAAGCCTCTAGGTTCACTTGGTCCTTTAGAGCATGCATATTGCAAGAGAAACCTAATTTCATTTTCAGAAGTGCATGGTTTGCAAATTGCCTGAATGGCTCTGAGTTTTAAGTAAGTTTCTTTCCATATTCACAATTCTAATTTGAAGTAGGCCTCGGTTAATATTTGCTCATGAATTGTTTTTCCTCTATGTATCATGCTCAGCATTTATGTTTGCAACTAGCGATTCCTAAAAATGCTTGTAGTACATTTAAGAAATCAGCATGTTTTTTCTAGATAAGGGGATGGCATCAGAATTGCTTCATGAAGTAGTTGCAAAGCTATTTATCTGTTGCATTTGCCAAAACAGAAACATGTTATATTCAGGGTGTTAACAGTTACAGGATTTATTGATATATGCTGCTGCACTGTATGAGGTGTATTAATTTTCAGTGGCTAACTAATGGGGATAAGAACTAAAAACGGCTGAATTTTATGGTTGAATGAAAAATAAGAAATGCCGAGTAGACTTATCCAATCATATGATTAGAAAACCATAGTGTTGGGCTAAAGGTATGCTAAAGGTTAGGCTTGTATACCTGGGTTCAGTTATCCACACAAACATTATAGTATTCTGCTTAATTGATATTGCATGAATTCTGGGTTCAATGAGCATGCAGTTTAAAAGATAATGTACTCAACCCATTGAATTCGCAGTTTGTTTTTTAAATTGAATTACAGAGCTATGATTCTGAGTTTCATGTTTTCCATTGCCATTCTAAACATAATTGTATAATGATGCATGACTTATTCTCCATACAAGATTTCACGTTCTAATTCTGAATAGTATACAGGTGCAACACTGTTGAGCTCTCTTCACTATTATTCTTCAGACTTCTAAAAAAATTAGTATGGTTAGCTGATTTGTACCAATTTAGGCGATGCCATTTTGCAATCCCATTTTCATACTTAGATGATTTGTATGGCTATTCAATTGTATTTTTTCAGATACATTGATTTTAAAGTGCTATATGTACTGCAGTTAATATAAGTTGATGAGTTTGCACTTGTGCCCTATGCCTAATGATATATTGATGTCTTCACGATGATCTTTGGTTGTCAACATTTCCATTTGGGACTTAGGTTAGTTACCGTCTATCTTGAACCATATGTACACCTTTCATTACAATCATAGCTTCAAGTACATATATTTTAACATATTAGATTTCTTACAATCTTCCAGATGTTTCATTTGCGATGTTAGTTGTCATTGTAGCGTTAGCACATGCATACTACTAGTTGGTTGTGGAGTATAAGTTGCAGCTCAAAAAGGCATAAGAGTATAAAAATAACGATCATACATGTTCTAACATTGTATGAACTAAATGAATAGGATTATTTGCAAAACAAAATAAGTCAATCGTTTTACTAGCCCGTCCTGTCATAGAGGTGATGCCTCTTTGATCCTACATCTCTTCCACGAAGCATGGGCTCTGGTATAGGGGACATTAGTAGATGAGTGCTCTGTGCTACCACATTAAAACTTATGGGTTATTTGGTCTTATTTTAATACAAGTCATTCTAAAAATTGTTCTTGGCAAAACATTGACACTACCAAACATTCGATTGTAACCCAGTATGTGCATCATATCAAAAGTCAATTAATTCTTGCTATGATGTAGCCCAAGCCGCATTTAAACAGCCATAAAACATAGCCAATGGGATTTTCTATTGGTTAATCTCATTACAAAGGAATATAATATTTTAAATGGATCAAAACATATACTTATTAGTTTAGGATAATAGAAATTTGAATCTTGATAATATCAATCAATCAAATTTGACCAAATCGTCATGTATGTCACCTTAGCAACTCCGCCAAATGTGGCAATACCCACCCAAAAAAGAGCTATCTATTAGAAAAAGGCATTTTGTATATTAGAGGGTATGTTTGGTTTAATGCCTAACCAACCATACCAAAAAGAAAAAAACTGGTTATGGGAGAGAACTCGTAAGTTCATTTGGTTTGCTGCCAACATTTGGCTAAGCCAATATTTTAGTAAGGCTAAACAAAAGCTTTGTACTAACTTTGCTAAAATTTTTGACCAAACAACCCACTTAGGCTAAATTTTGGTAAGGTTGAGAACGGCTACAATCCAACAAACACTTAATCTTTGTTCAAAGGGCTGCCTAGAACCTTGAGGGGTTCTAACCCCTCATAACTTTGCATTCTAGAGCAGGCAATACCTTATGGTTCTATAGGGTGGTATTACCCATGCGGCATCATAAAACTAAGGGCTTGTTTGGTTCTTAGCCATTGTTAGCCTTGCCAATTTTGTGGCAATGACAAGATTTGGTTGTGATACAGGGACACCCGACCTTTTCGACGTATAATCTGGATACACCATGTAATCAACGAAGAGGATGAACGACATTTTTGGTTGAGTAGATGGCCTTATATACAAAACCCTAACACTAGAAAATAAACTAGGACTCAATCTGAACAACAAATTACAAGCGTCGAATAGTTTTGCCCATTGCAGTGTGATCACGCTGAATTTCAATGCCCATGAGTATAATATGGATTGGGCTCGAACTAAGCTTTCTAACAAGTTCTCACACACCCAAAACGGACTTCGTACACCAAATCTATGTCTATTTTAGTGCGGGCCTCTCCTCACAGCTCAAACCAAATCTGAGTTGGGCTTTTTCCATCTTATCCTTAGTTCTCTTGTGTGGGTAGGCTTGAATCCATGTAGCGCTTGCAAAAGAACATCTTGGAATAGGAGCCCATCATCTCAACAAAGTATATGGGCCGTGGCCATTGCATCTTCATCAACTCCCGTGCATAACTGGGCCTGTCTATGCAGCGGGTAACCAAACATACACAACTTGGTGTAGAAAACTTCAAATCATATGCCGTTTAATTTGTTGAAAAGTAGACTCGATGAGCTTTCATGGAAAATAGATTCTCACATGGGATCGTTCTGAGTTGATGTAGATTTCACCATGACTTCCATGCGCAGAGTTGCACGCCACCATCTCCTTGTGCAACAACTCTCTTTTGTTGGTGGCGTCGTCTTATGTTATCCCTTTGCTGGTATCTTCCTCCCCCCCTCCCTCTTGATTCCAACAACATGAATAGGTGCCATCAAACATAGTATTGGTCCAGCAAGCTCCTCCTCTTGTTCCTCGATCTTCAATGATGCAATTCCCTCAAACCTGATCACAAGCAAAGTACAACTATTAGGTAGCAAGCTATTCTCACTAATATCATAATTAGAAGTACTTATGAACATATTCACCTTGTTATTAATTTCCCATGCATGTGCTCGTGTGATAGGTCCTTTGTACGCATTGGATATAGGTGGATCTAGAGCAGCGGTAGTAGAAGAATGAAAGGAGCTAGGTAGATCCTCATCAGGTTATTCGGATTGCTACCAAAATTCTTGGGTTTGGCTAGCGCCAAACTTAATCAAACCAAAATTTTGGCATTGCAAACTTGTGGGTACAAACCAAATGGGCGAGCCTTGCCAATTTTCTGGCAATGGCAAGATTTGGTTGTTTGGATTGCTACCAAAATTCTTGTGTTAGGCTAGCGCCAAACTTAATCAAACCAAAATTTTGGCATTGCAAACTTGTGGTACAAACCAAATGAGCGACAAATTTTTTGGCGATGTCAATTATTTTGTAAAGTTGAGTTTGCCATAGAACTTAACAACCCCTAAAACTCAACTTAATTATATAAGAATATGAAATTCAAGCACTAAGTACTAATTAACCATGGTTAAGCTTAAAAACGATAGAGTGACTTTATGTATAAGCAAACATAGCAAGTTGCTCGTGAGCTCACACAATATCCTGGTTTCTTCAGATTTTTCCTCTCTCCTCTGATTAACTCGGATGCCATATCAGGTTTTTAGCTAATGCAATGGTGTCATTAATGCTATAAAACTATCCAACGTGGAGCATTTGGATTGCCTTAATAGATCATCACAAGTCGTATATATATCTATACTACTTAAAAAGAGCGTAGTGGTGACGTTGAATCGTACTCTACGCACACATGCTAATTGTGGACCGTTTGACTGAGAAATCCAATGGCACAGATCGGTTTTGCACTACACGACACCCCCTAAAGCCCTTGGTTTGATCTCCCATCGCACTGCATCCCAATTCCCACCGCCCGACTGCCTACATCGCCGCCACTTCACTCACATCACCCATGCAACGCACAGGCACCTCCGTCGCAACTCCTGCATCCCCGGCAATCCCTCTGGATCTGGCGCCTCCCCTCCACTACCACGCCGCTCCACCGCCGGTCGTCCGTCTCAAAACCTCCTCCATCCTCTCCTACAGGAGGCGTCGAGGCCAGCGGGGAGGAGACGACAAAAGGAGTCGACGATGTGGCCCTAGATACACGAGGAGATATGGCTAGTGGAGTAAGGTCAACGCCCACGAGGATGGGGCCTAGGACTCATCCTCTGGCCCACCAATCCATGCAAGCACCCGTCGCCGGACTATGCCGCAGTTATTGCTGGTGATGCAAGATCTACCTTTCCCACGGCACATGTGTGTTGGCTCCGTTTCGAGAAGTGTGACCATATCATAGTGGAAGAGGCGCTAGATCTAGTGCCTCCCGTCTCGGGATGTCCAGATTTGGGGGCGAGGCACGACAGAGCTTGTGGCATGCGATGTTGAGGGCGGGCATGGTGGTGGAGCCTGCACCAGTTTGTCTCCGTCGCTGCTAGGCCTAGTTCACCTCCACCGCTACCTGTGCCCTCTCACCTAGCGCGGATCTAGACCCAGTGCTCGACACCGCTGCTGCCTCTTCCTCCACAAGAGGGGGCATAGGCAGCGGCGGAGGTGAACTGGGCTTGGCAGCGACGGAGACAAACTGGTGCAGGCTCCACCATCGTGCCCTCCCTCAACACCGCATGCCGCAAGCTCCGCCGTGCCTCGCCCCCAGATCCAGACATCTCGAGATGGGGAGGCACCAGATCCAGTGCCTCTTTCGCTGCGATATGATCGCACTTCCTGAAACAGAGCCAACAAACATGGGCCGTGGGGGAGGTAGATCTTGCATCGCCGGTGACAGCAGCGGCATGGGTCTAGCGGTGGGTACCTACAAGAATTGGTGGGCCGGAGGATGAGTCCTAGGCCCCATCCTCATGGGCATCGACCTTGCTCCACCAGCCATATCTCCTCGCGTATCTAGGGCCACGCTGTCGACTCCCTTTGTCGTCTCCTTTCCTGCTGGCCTCGACGCCTCCTATAGGGGAGGAGGGAGGAGGTTTCGAGACGGACGACCGGCGGTAGAGCGACGTGGTGGTGGAGGGGAGGTGCTAGATCTGGAGGGATCGCCGGGGGCGCGGGAGTTGTGGCGGAGGTGGGCGATGTGAGCAAAGCAGTGACGACGTAGGCAGTCGGGCGGTGGGAATTGGGATGGAATGGATCGAGGGCGTCGGGAGACCGAGGGCTTCAGGGGACGTCGCATAGTGCAAAACTAATCTGTGCTGTTGGATTTCTCAATCAAATGATCTACAATCAGCATATTTGCGTAGGATAGGATTCACCGTCACCACTTCTAAAAGTATAGATTTGTGTATTATTTCAACAATTTTTAACATGTAGGATTCACCGTCACTACTCCACTCTTTTAAGTAGCATAGATTCATTTATCCTTTTAATAATTTTTAACATACATTCATCCATGTATTTCACAACAAAGCACAGAGCATCATCTAGGTTATTTTACAAGATTGCCTTCCAAAGCGGGAAAAGGTTTTTAAAAGTAGGGCACTTCGCTTATCCAACAAACAATCTGATTATTTATGCCAGACTCCACACGATAGTTCTCATGTTTAATGCACAACTGTTGCCACCAAACTTACACACACACTGGTCTAAACGCCATCACTGGTCTAAACGACAAGCAAACAACAGAATTTGCTAGCAAGGGATCCTTCAAAGAAAACAAAGTTGATTCTTGTGCATGCCCAATTCAAAACAGTTCAGAGGAGCTTTTTCAGTGTGTAGATTAAAAGGGTGCATCGCCTCCTTCATGCTCCCTTCTACGCAATCACTCGAGCAGCTTCACGCTTTGCTGCAAATTCCAATTCTTCTGGTGTGAAAGGAAGTGGCTTTGTTGGGGCAGGCAGGCGGCCAATGCTATCAACCTTGTCTCGTTGCTTGGGTGGCGGCCTTGCTGCTTTGGGAATAAGTCGGCCTTTCTTTGCAAACCACTCGGGTTTGAGAAGTGCCCTGAATCCAAGCTTATTATAGTACACCAGTCTTACCGTTCCACCAGCTGCTTCAACTGCAGCTTTTGCCCTAGCAGTCGTCCTTGATACCTACAAATGTCCAATCATATATTGTTTAAGGGATTTATGAATAAATAGACCATAAATGTAAAATATCATGAAGAGTAGACATTAGGATAGATAAAAAAGTATAAGATCTATCCACAGGCGTCATATTCAGAACCTAATCTAATGACAACCTTTTAAGTTGTTGTTCGAGAAAAAATACAACCTTTTAAGTTGTAACCTGGTAGACAGTAATAAAACCGAATCACATACTATCAAATTATTTTTCAGTGACATTTTAGAATGCACTCAGCCAACCTCTAAAACTTCAAACACTAATAAGCACAATGTATTTGTATCTGTCATATAAAAAATGGTATGTTATTATTTTTCCTGAAATGTATTTCTCATATTATTAAAGCTTAAATGTGTAGACAAGGATGATAAAAAATGTGTGCGTATGGCAGACCATGCTGATATCTAAAACAAGTAAACAAGAAAAGAGAAAAATAAAATTGTTTTCCTAGTCATCTATATCAATCCATTTAAGGCTTATATGGACCACATTGTATTAGTCAGGCTAAAGCCACATAATACCGACAAAAGAAAACAGATATTTTAAAGTCAAATTTAATTACTTATAGCACGAAGTAATCATCTGTACTCAGAATGATCATCACCAGTGGGCAAGCAAGCAGACCATGTAATGAAGTAACCATATATCCCCTACATGAGATCTCACTGTAATATACTACCTCCATCCCAAAAAGACTTCATCTTTAGCCTATCTCCCACATACCATTACAAAGTCAAAAGACTAAAATGCCCTCCACTTTAGCAAACCCCAATGCATTTATCCCCCACTTTAGCAAACCCCAATACATTTGTCCCCCACCTTAACAAACTCCAATGTACTTGTCCCTCACTTTAGCGAACTCCAATGCAGTGATTGCTTCAAAGATGAAGTCTTTGTGGGACAAATGAGATGGGCAAAAAATAAAGTTATTTTGGGACGGAGGGAATAATAATTAGGAGTAGATGTCAAATTTCAAGTCAGAATATTGTGTCATCTCTCATAACATGCAGAGAGAAACAGAAGATAATATTTGAAGAGTATAGCCAGAGAATCATTTTCAAGTTAGAGCATGAAGTTTCCAACATCAACAGGCTTAAAAAGCAACAAGAAACTAGAAGGCTATGATCAACTGAAAACATTTCATTTAGCGCAATCTTATGCTTGCCTCAAGGTGGATTGGCCATTTAATTTCCTCTGCTCCACGGCCCATTAGACGAATTCCATCCTTTATTTGCTTTCCAATTGCACCTGTATCCTGGCAAAGCAGGGAAGAGAAATTCAAAACAAAAAAAACAGAAGAACATATCTACTTAAAGAAAATGATTGTTAGTACCTTCAGTGTCTTCATTGTGATCAATTCAGAGGAGTCAATTTTTCCAGCATTGATGAGCTTTGCAATTTTCCCCAGTCCACATGGCTGATCAGAGGGAAGATTAATATCATCACATATCGTTCTAGATGCCTTTGCAAATTACAATTTTAGATTGAAGAATAAGCACAGCTAAGATGGCATATTGCATCTCTTCTAAAATGAAGACCCAGTTGCATAAATAGAGATCAAAACCTACATTGCTTCTCTAGAGGCTGAAATTGGGATATGCATGAATCAACAATATTCCGAATTTGCTGAATACAGTCACTAAAAGTCTTCAACAATAATCTGAGATGGGTACTATCATGCAAAGAATATTTTTAAGGAACCTGGGAGATTGTAATACAAAATGAGAAATTGCTTGTTTGTTTAGGAAAGAAGGTTGCATTTTCACTTTGCACTGGCCTAATTACTTTGGGTGGTGCATGCTCTACTGGTGCAGATGAGGCCATAACACCCTTTGCCTTCAGGTATGCTATGTTTGTTAGTAGGATGCAAATTGATTCGACCTGAAGTGCCTAGGCTGGTGTGAAGTGCAACTTATTTTTGCTCCAACTTGCTGCAAAGTGAACATGTTTGTTAATCCCATTGCAAATTGCAATTTACTCAAGAAATAATCCAGAATACCTTACCATATAGGAGATACATTACAGAAACATGTAAAAATGGTGCATTTGTTCACACCCCATTGCAATATTCAATGCCACAAGATCGTTGTAAAGAAACCTCATCATAGCAGGCCCTATTCCATGTAAATGAAACACCATTATTCTGCTAGCCATATCTATTCTTCTCAGCTCTAGTTGGTCTCTGTGAACCTAACTATATCTGAAAACTCCCTATAATCATTAAAAGAATGGAGTTGGGCAGGATATGAAAACGCACCTACATCTTTCATGACGCGTGTTAAGCAACCCACTAATGCTGCCCATCTAAGGGATATGGCCAAAATTTTCTTTGTTTAAACAAGGAACTTATTAGGATAACAACGAAATCCTTATAATGGCAGCACAAACGTGGCAAAATGAAAGTATAACAACTCCGAGCTAGATCAAGCATCTGCAAACCAAATTCTACTGGTCTTCTGGATGTGAGAGGCATCCAATGAAGCAAGATTTCGAGACGTCAACCAGTCCTGATTTGTAAAAACACAAGAATGAAACGCGGGTGTGCGATCGAACCCCGCGCACAGAACACCGGCCGAACACGTTCCGTGCACCACCCTGCATCATACAAACCTGCAATGCAATGGGAAAGGTGGGGAAAGGCGAACCTGGAACGTCATAGAGAAACGGTTCTTGAAGCCGCGACGGGGGAGGAGGCGGCGGAGCGGGGTCTGGCCGCCCTCGAAGCCGAATCTGGCGGTGCCCCGCGCCTTCTGGCCCTTGTGGCCGCGGCCGGCCGTCTTACCCTTCCCGGAGCCGATCCCGCGGCCCTTGCGGGTCTTCTGCTTCCGCGCCCCCGGATTGTCCTGCAGGTCGTTGAGCCGCAGAAGGCTCCCCACCGTTCTCGGGGCCCTCGCCGCCGGCGCCGCTGCCGCCACCGCTGCCGCTGCTTGGGTGGCGTAGGATAAGGATGAGGCGAGCTTTGGGGCGGGCAGGACAGTGGGGATTGCGGGGGCGGGATGTGGGCGAGGGAGGCGACGGGAGAGCGCGGTGGCGGTGGTGGCGGCGGCGGTAGCGGTGGTGCGGAGGAGCTGGGCGGCGCGGCGCCACATGGCTGGAGTGGTGGGCTGGCTTTACTCCTCTCGTTCGCGGGTTTGGCCGCTGTGGTGGGCTGGGGGTTTTATGGTTCGTTCCTATGACCGACTGTGCGGTGAGATCTGCTGACCGTTGGTAGAGGCCAGGTTGGAGATGGAAATTTGGAACGAGAACATACTTCCGTTTATATTTCTGGAGAGAGGGAGTATATTTTTAAAAAATGGTATATAATATTTATTCATATTTCAAATTGAAATAACATAAAGATATACTTTTTAGTCGGATGCTAACAATATAAACCTAACTTTTAACTATTTATTCATTTTATTGTGTAATAATGCACGTTTTCTGGCATATATATTCTAGAAAATATACGTAACAAATCAAAATATAGGGAGCACATCTATAAAATAGAAAATTAAACTAATTATTCAAGAAAAGCCATAAAATGCATATAGCGATGGAGGGCTTGCGTGGGTTAAGTGAAGCAGGTGTTAACGTGAATGTTCAGGATAATCTTGGCACATTTTTGTTGTCATATTGATGTGGAGCTTTACCCGAGGAAGTAGGTTTTTATTATATCGTGAAGACGTAGTGCTAGCTGCTGAGTGGGTCACAATGCCCATTAGTTTAGAGACAGATTGTTCATGCTAGAAGCTCGGGGTGGTGCTCCACTACTTTAGAAATTCAAGGTCTAATGAAGCTGCTTCAATAAGTCATAGTTTGGTGTATTAGTAGAGGGTGCAATATAGTAGCTCATGAGTCAGTATATTTGCTAGAAGAACTACACATTGTATAGTTTGGATATTGCAAGCTCCAACTTGTATTCATACCATGGTTGCAGACAATGGTACATTTCTAGCTAATTAATAAAGCACCCTCTTCATTGCAAAAAAGAGGAAAAGATGGATAGCTGGCAGAATAGAGTTAGCGGAGATAGCAGAATTGAGTCAGAGCAAGTGATTCTAAGCTCTACATACCATACATTGTTGTCGATTCTGAGTTATGTATGCCATTGTGCCATGAGTATTTGTCATGCTCGTTCATTTTTTGCACCCTCTTGCATTACTTTTCTCTAATTTAATTGTTGGGCTGTAGTGAAAGTAGATTTATGCACGGTTGGTTATTTGTTTTATCATATGTGGTTTCCATATTGGGATATGTATTCTTTACGGTATGTTAAAGATATGCCTCGAGTAAGGGATAGGTACTGAAGCCAAGACTAGAATGGATACAGCCAACCAGTAAGTATGTGATTCCTGTCAATACGTAATTTATTTTATCTCTACGAATCTAAGATAATCGAATCTAGGGGTGTAAGTATCCAATACCTTAGACCCAAAAGACTAAGAATCTCAAGCTCCACATGCCTGCAACCTTGATGTATGAGGCTGGTGATGGAATTTCTCGACTGTATCAGCTACAGATTCCATTTTGTATTGATTGTTTCTCTAGGTGCTAGTCCATGAACAGGGAAACAAGTATTGGTGTTAGTTCATGAGTAAGGAAAGAAATATTTGAAAAGTGGTCTATGAGTAAGGAAATAAGTATTTTGGGAAGAGTGGATTAGGGCTCAAAAATGGTATATAATTTCTGAATCATGCCTGCTAATGTTTCACTTTTGTGCCAACCATTTTCTATCGTCGTTAGTCTATGTCACGATCGGTAATTTAGCTAATTTCTAGACAATTTTGTATGTTAAATCACCGTCGAGGAATCAAGCCAAGATACATAAAATGATAAATTAATATGCATATCCAAATATAAATAACACATAACTACTTACAGAAAAGACACTTAGTCCCCATATGGAAAAAGGCAACAACGGAAGATCGATTCTAGCGTGGCTTCAGCTTCACTCCACAAACAAACTCAACTAGGGTAGCCTTGGTCCTCTAAGCTCATTTTCACCACTAATCACGGTGAAGCTTAATCGGCCGCCCATAACGACGCGCACGGCTATTCGAATAGATTTACTCTGGACAGAGGTATACAACTTTATCCACAAGACACAACCTAACATATTCTCCATGTGTCGTATACCACCATGGTACCTCGTTAGGGCCGTGACAAGAACAATCGCATAGCAAGCCCTAAGCCAAACACACCACACTAAGGTTTCACCGCTTGCTGGCCGCACTGGTGTAGAAGGTGAGGGCACACAAAACGAGGAAAAAGACTAAGAAAAACCATTAAAGCAGTACCCAAAAAGTACACAAACAGGTAAGGCTTGAATTTAGATGAATTTTGTAACTTGAATAACCTCATTCGAGTTTGTATAAATTAGTTATGAATTTCAAAAAATTTTAACCATTTTAAAGCATTTACAGAATGCTTTTAACATTTATTGCGCCATTTAGATTTATTGTTGAGAAAGAAAAGCCAATTTAATGCGTCAGCAATGGGAAGCCGGCGCCGATAGGCAGGTCCCACATGTCAGCGACTGAAGGAGGCAGTTCATCATGGACCTAGTCCATCGAGGTGGTCCACAAGAACAAACAGCTTAGATTGAAGCGATCGAGATCAACGGCCGAGATTTGCTCGGGGTTTGGCCATGCGACATTCCACGTGGCACATACATGGTGGCCATGGTGGGCAGGAGGATGAGGTGGCGCCGACGCGGCTCCACGGTGTGAGCAGTGAACGGCCCCACATCTGCCCTAAGGGCAGATCGGACGCCTGGAGTGCAAGGGGGCTGGCTCGCTGGCCAATCTGACTGGACGGCGGCGGGGCATGGCCCAATGTCACCGGTGGAGACCATCCGGTGCGGCGGTGGACCTGGGAAGCAGCGTAAAGGAAAGCTGAGGATACGGGGGGGTTCTCATTGGATGCACAACGGTGATAGCGGCGACGAGGAGAGCCCGGCGCTGAGCTTGAAGTGGCAAGGTGCTTTGGGTTGCAATGGCGACGGTGGTCTGGCCACGGGCAACGATGTAGAAGGGGTGGCAGGGGATCCTTAGGACCTGGCGAAGGAGAGAATGGGTCAAGAGAAGTTCGCCGTGGTCTAGAGCGGTGACAAAACGAGGTCGGGGCTCGACAACGAGGAGCGAGCTTACGGGTTGATGGCGAGGACGGTCCTCCGATGTGCTCTGGCTTTGGGGAAGTAGCAGCTGGGCTTTGCCTTCATGCTGTGGTGCTAGAGGTGGTGACGGCGTGGCTCGGGGAGGCATAGAAAGACAGCGAGCGGCGGCTGGAGCGTGACAGCAAGCGGTGGAGCTCGGTTTCACGTCGATCTATGGCTCTAGGGCACAGTGAGCTTTAACAAAGAGCGGAAACGAGAGAGGGGAGGATGGGGATGCTTTTTGTAGCTCGAGGAGGAGTGGATCATGGCTGACGCATCGTGGCAACAGCGGGGAAGCTCTGGACTTCACGTAGGTCATGGGGGCTCGAGTCCGTGCCTTTCTTCGCGGGGAGGTAGGGAAAATGTGAGGAGGTGGAGCCATGGAGGAGAATGAGTTCACGTGTTTGATTGGCGAAAGCAGGGACATGATGGCACAGAATTGGCAAAAGTGGGGTGCCATCACCCCGGCCTTCCTGGCCGGAGGTTGAAGGCGGACCTAACATGTGGGCCTTGGCCCCACATGTCAACAAGAGACGGAGGGGGTGGCCGAGCAATGCTTGCTGGGCCGGTGTGGGCTAGTGCAGCGTGGAGGAAAGGAGGCTACAACAGGCAAGCTGGTGATGAGGACATATATCATGCGGATATAACCACGCTATTACTTTGCACAACATTGCCAAAGGTGCACGCAGTTTATGCTAGGTTTACTTGTTATCTATTTGAACAGAGGGGTTGCACGATGATGTGTTTTTGTTCTCATTTTCAGAAGTGCTTTTATGGACAAAGGAAGACATAAGTACAAGTTGGAAGGTGCAAGGTTCAGTTTGGACTACTACGACGACGATGATTTCAAACTGCCATAACGTATTCATGTGGAGTCCGTTTTATGCGTTTCAAGACTTGATGGAAAGCCCGTGATGGGGACGAGGTGCCCGATTTTTCGATGAGATTGATAACTATCGATTTGTTGGTGGAGATGACCCTGGCAATCCGACTACAAACGCACGACGTCGCTTGCGCCTTAGCAATCGCTGAACCAACTCCGAGATGTTATTGACCTCGTTGGCAGCACGATCAACTTGAACACGAAGTTCAATCCCTACGAGCAATTGAAGAACTAGCAAGAATAAGACATAGGCAATCTGATATTGCGAATATGAATGAAGCATAAATTCTATTGTGAATCACAAAGTTGGGATCCCGAAGCTGTCTTGATAGGTGGTCGTCTGATACAAACTGAAGAACAAGAGTTTGCACAATGGTAAACCTAAACTCAACGAAATCCAAATCCTAGCAAGGGAGGCGGCGGCTCCTAAATAGGGAGACGACCAGGGGGGGCGTCCCACATGCACGGGATGGCACAACACCTGTTTGACTTAGACTCAGGAATCAATGTAGATTGTTTTGATGATTGCATCCGGCTCGGATGGAATTTGAAGATGAGGTTGGATCCTTTAGAAAGTAGACTTCATAAGCTTTCCATGAAGTACAAGAATATCCCAAACAGAGTCCGTATGAGGAAGTTGATGCCTTTTGAACTTGGTACCATCGTAGTAGTTCGAATCTGATTTCAGAACGAGTCATCTCGAATTCTTTGCTTGACTTGGTCCCGTTTCCTTCATCTTTCCCAGATTCCTAATAAAATTAAATCATTTGCATAGGTAGCGACTATTCTCAATAATATATGACTAGAATGAATTCACCTGGTAATTAAATTGACGAGCATGAGCTCGAGTAATTGGTCCTTGTTGTGAATGAGTTGTATCCATGGAAGGGATGTCTCATGATCTCCCTTTCTGTATTTGAGTCGTCCTCGACTCAAGTTCATCTTCTTCTCCCAAATATGGCTCAAATCTACAATATTAAAGTATGAGGCTACCCGAATTCTGCAGGCAGATCAGCTTATATGCATTACCATTAATCTTAGCTAACACTTGAATGGACCATCAGCTCTAGGCATAACTTAGACTTTCAAATAGCAAAATCGTTCTTTACGCAATGCAACCATACTAGATACCGGTTCAAAAGTTAAACTCTTTCTAAACCTGACTTCCAGCAATCTTATACTTAGCATTCATGCGCTCTATGTTTTCTTTAGTTGTTTCATGTAATTTAAGGACAAATTCAGCATGCTTTTTAGCATCTAAATTCACGTTTTTTAGAAATAGGGACATGCAATAAAATCAATAGAGCACGAGGAGTAAAGCCATATACTACCGTTGAAAATGGCTTATTTGTGGTAGAGTACAACGATCGATTGTAAGCAAACTCTACATAAGGTAGACATTCTTTGCACACCTTCAAGTTTTTTTTTAAGATAGCCCTCAACATAGTTGATAGCGTGCGGTTGACAACTTCAGTTTATCCATCTGTTTGGGGGTGACAAGTAGTAGAAAATAGCAACTTGGTACCATTTTGCCCACAAACGTGCGCCAAAAGTGACTCAAAAACTTCGCATCTTGATCTGAAACAATGGTATTGGGCACTCCATGTAGTCGAACAATCTCTCTGAAAAACAAATCAGTAACATTTGTAGCATCATCGCTCTTATGACAAGGGATAAAATGTGCCATTTTAAATCTATGCGACATGACAAAAAATAATTATCTCTCCCTTCTTTTCGTCGAGGCAATCTAAAACAAAGTCCATTAAAATATCCTCTTAAGGAACGCTAGGTACAGATAAGAGGCATATAAACAATGTAGTAGTAAGTTGGGCACCTTAGCTTTATTGCAGGTTAGTGCAGCGAGATATCATAGTGCTAACGTCGTGCCTATCCTTGGCCAATAGAAGTGTTCAGCGAAGATGTCCTCGTCGTTTTTTGACGCCAAAACATGACCCATTAGTCCTCCCCATGCGCTCCTATAACAACAAAAGACGAAACGAGCTGGCTGGAACGCATAGTTTGTTAGCTCTTAAATAAAATCATTATTGAGAACGAATTTATCCTAGCAGATCTTCTATTTTTGCGGTTGGATTGTTTGTTGGACAAGTCATCTTTAAACATCAGAGTAGAGTTCTTTTATTGTCTCAAGCAAATTCTACAATCAATGTTGAGACAACATTGTGTATACCGTCTAGACAAAGCATCAGCAATCACATTTTCTTCCTTTCTTGTGTTTTATGAATAAGAAAAAGATAAATGAATTCAACCCAACGAGCATGTCTATCACGGTTCAATTTTAGTTTGACTTGCTATATGTTTCAATAATTCATGATCAGAATGGATAATAAAATTCTTTGGGCCATCAATATGTTTGCATGTTTCTAAAGTTCGAACGAGAGCAAGTAATTCTTATCATATGTTGAATAATTCAAACTAAGGGCACTCAATTTTTCACTAAAATAAGCAACAGGTTTACTTCTTGTATATCACACCACCCAATTTCAATTCGCTGGCGTTACTCAAGTTCACCCACGC
Source organism: Oryza meyeriana var. granulata (assembly GCA_003991445.1). Classification (NCBI taxonomy): domain Eukaryota; kingdom Viridiplantae; phylum Streptophyta; class Magnoliopsida; order Poales; family Poaceae; genus Oryza; species Oryza meyeriana. The sequence continues at coordinate 102,611 of RYFJ01002314.1, forward strand.
TTTACCAAAGTTCAGGGCAGTTGGAGTAATGGGTGCATTTGTGAGCTTTTCTTTGAGAAGGTTGAAAGCTTTTTCTTGCACTTCTACCCATTTAAATAGAACACCTTTCTTTGTCAATTCATTAAGTGGTACAGCAATGGTGTTGAAATCCTTCACAAAGCGGCAATAAAATCCGCAGCCCATGAGAACTCCGTATTGTGTGACCATTTGTGGTGTTGGCCAACTTTTTATAGCTTAATCTTGGCTTCATCTACTTACAATTCCCTGCGGAGTAACAACATAGCCAAGAAAACAAACTCGATCGGTGAAAAGGTGGCATTTTTTTTGAGGTTACCAACAAACGTGCATCTCTCAACGCAATGAACAACGTAAGTGTTCAAGATGTTCATCTAGTGCTTGTTGTAAATCAATATATCATCAGAGTAACTACCCAATTTAACCAATGAAGCATGTAAACTTCGTTTCATTAATCTCATGAAGTGCTAGGGGATTAGTTATACAAAAGGCATCACTAGTCTATATAACCCGACTAGTTTAAATTTCCGTCTTCCATTCATTTCCATGTTTCATTCTAATTTGGTGGTATCGCCGCGTACAGAGTAACTGTTAGAAAGCATTGTGAGAAGCACTTAATTCATCAAGCATGTCGTTAACCTGGGAATGGCTGACAGTATCTAATGGTAATATTATTGATTAGCTCTACAATCAACACACATACACATGATCCATTTTCTTGGAACCAAATGAGTATCAGGAACAGCACCAATGGACTAGAGGCTCTCGAGTACGTACTTTTGTCAAGTAGTTCTGTCTTGACGCTCGATTCTTAGTTACTCCTTCGGGTTGGTTTTCGGTATGGTGGCACCGGTTCGGTAGGGAAGCTCCTGGGATAAATCAATTTGATGTTAAGCTACGCTAGTTGGTGGCAGCCTCCTGGGGGTATCTCAGCAGGGAACAATCGCTCAAATTCCTGCAAGAGGTTAGTGACAGCAGGTGGCTAAAGAAGAAGGTATGTCTCAGTGAAAAAGCTTTCTTTGCAAATAGATGCTAGCAAAATAGTATTAATAGGATTCAGTTCAGTCTATCAGGATTTGGTAGAAGAAAACAGCACTTTCAATTTAATTTCGTTACTCTTCACAAGGACAGATTTAGGTTCTTTCTTTTTGTGGTTGTTCAGCTCTTTTGTCTACATCTATTTTTCATACTAGTATTTCTTTGACTCTTGTCTCTATAGCTCTAGCAATGTATCTTTAACAGTTGGTTCAGAATCGATAGGATGCAGCAAGATTTTCTTACCGTTGAACATGAGAGAGTATTGATTATTCACTACAGGATGATGTTGCAGTGAGTTATCATATTTACAGGTCTCTATAGTAAAGAACAAGCTTGGCATAGAACAACGTCGCAATGATAATCATGGTACGAACCCAGTAGAAAGTGTACTCGTATCATCCGTGTGTATCAACTTACACTTGTGTTGGAATCCATTGAATATGGTATGGATGGGGATTGAGGTTAGTGGAAAGCAAGCTTCTCCACCACTATATTCATACTCACCAAATTGTTGCAACTATTCCCACACCAAAATTCGACACTTTGAAAAGGAACGAAAACTCGAGCACTCGTGGTGATCTTTAACAACGCCTTAGATTTGGAACAAATTATGGCGCTGGTTTTGCTCGACATGATGGATCTTGAGAACGGTTACACGGAAATCTTGTTGCACTATCGGTAATGCTTAATACTTGTCGACATCTTCTTCGGCGCAAAAACAGGTTACAATGCTCTCATGATCAGATTCTTCATCATCGTTCTGCCGATCATTTGCCAGCTAGCATATGTTTCATCATCAAAATCATAGTAATGGAATAAGGGGTCCACCCACTCATCATGCATATAATCAATACACAGGGTAGACGCTTGCTTGGATAGTCCCACTCATATGTCGTAGCTTTGCATCGATGGCATTGCGTCTAGTTGTCCTGTCGAAGAAAACTGAAGAGGAGGATTTTTTGCAGAAAGTTGTGGTGTTGATTTATGGAAATGCTTCAAAAACTCATGGCCAGCGATAAGTGGCCATACATAGAACCGCCTGCGCTGTTTGTTTGTTGGAGGGCGGAATGGTGGGGGCGCATACTCGTGAGCCTGGACGAAGAGTCAGACACGGGGTGCGATGTCATCCAATAATGACAGATTTGTGCGAGCGTGCAGAAGAGTTCTTAGATCGCATTCTGTCTAGCGTACCGATCCCTCTAGCACTCACAGTTCAGACTTTGCACGCAAGATGAACAATCTAGTAATGGAGTTGTAATTTATTGTAATATTCAAGGGATGTTTGAATTTCTAGATTCACCCTCCAAAAACTAGCCATTGATGCCTCCTCGCTCCTTCTCATTAAATCACATCGCAACATACATTTGTATTCCTGATAGTACCTTCTTCCTCGAGCAGTATTTGCACCTGTTGTAGCATTGCAGTTTATTTAACAATCACGACCATAGTAAGAGGGAACAATCGATGGCGCATAATATCAATTTTAAAGCTCACCAAGTGTTGAGGTATATTCGTTGGGTTGTTATAGCACATGTTTTTCACCAATAGAGCAAAGTCAAAAAATTCACTAGTAGCAGCCTAACTCATCTATTCAGGAAATCCATGGCATCAATATTTGATCAACAGCTAATTCCATCAAGATACCATCAGGGATCATATTTACATTGAAAGGGGGCATAGTGAATTTAACCTTAGCAAAAGCCATGCGTCGGTCACATACTCCTGTCGTGGGGGTTCTCTTCGCACCATGATCGGTTTAAAACACAAAGACAATTCGTGATGATCTCGATGGTTGTGGTTAGCTGTCACGCCAGAAATCACTACAAATTTCAAAGCTATTTGTGCAATAATCCTCGTCAGGATTTATGCCTGAGGTACACAATCGATAATTTGGGGATAAACATAACCAAAATGATATAACAATAAATATTACACAGAGGCATTAGTCTCACACTAAAGAAAACAGCAGCGAACGGCAACTAGCGTAGCTTTTTTCCAAACAAACCATAGGCAGCCGGTCAGACCTGGGTCAATATGTAGCAACACAATCTTCTCCTCCTCGCTAAGGAGCTTCACTCTAATGATTGCAAATGCTAGATTGAGTACTTCACCCCGTACTCAAATCAAGCCACATAGGAAATGCAAATGTAATGCAACAGGATACATAAGGAAAGGCATGAGTATAGGCTTAATTTGCGTAAACACCATTTAAAACATCTGTATTAAAAAATTAAAATCGACACTAGTCTTGTTTAATTATTATCAACATTTAACCAATCTCTGAACGATGCTTCCTCAAACGATAGTAGAGGCCCAACATACTCTCAAACTGGAGCTATCAGAGTTCCCACCATTTAATTCATCATCATTAAATATATGTTGGGGACTAATCAGAGAAACATTGCAGGCTTGGCCTTCTATGGGCACGGCTATTTGCAATTAGTTTTACTCTGGCCAGAGGTCGTATCTAATTTAACCCACTAAGCACCGATTTCGCACATGTTACATGCCCCGAATACCACCATGGTACTGCAAGGGGAAAATCGTGACAAGACCCCCTTTCATGCACATCGGAAAATCCAAACAGAACACAAACCTTGAACCACAGTCTCGGAGGAACTTAATGTCAGCACACACACAGGGAGATGATTCAGCGCCCAAAACATGGACTTATTGACACAACCATGGGTGGCTTTATTGACACCAGCCACAACACACCATGGGCGCCTCATCTCGAACTCGCTACAACTAAGATCAGCCGTTGCGCCAATTTTTGGAGGCTTGTTATGGTTAGTACGGTAAATGCTTTGCAACACCTATCCGTGAACGGTCTTAATTGTCATGAGCACCGCTAGTAACAATACAACCCCTGATGCCACAACCTGAGCGATTCAGTCAATTTTACGGTTGTCACTATAATTAACCAATAAGCACGACTCACCTCACACGTCGTGAAAATATATACCGAGTCTATCAAACATTAATTAATCAGAATGAATGAATAATTTCCACATAAAATGATGCTACAGTTTCCTAGGCATGGCTAGCAAAATCCTAAATAATCTAGCCAGATAAATAATTAAACATCCAGCTAGTCAATATTATTACCCGGGGTATCAAGGTAAAGGAATCAATATCGACATGGCCATAATAGTCAAGGATCATAGGATAATAAATAAATACCCATATAATGACATTCAAAAGCGTTGCATGCAATAATATTAAAACAAAATAGATTTTGCAAATGGGATCAACATGCTCAAGGAGATTGTCGTGTGACTTGCCTTGCAATCGAAAGTCTTCTATAGATCTTCCAAACTCTTCTGTAGACTCCGTAATCTTCCGAATCGGTGAATGTACATGACTACACGCAAAACGATAATAAATCCTAAGAAACTCCAAATAAACAATACATAAAAATACATAAACAAGTAAATTATAATTTTAGATGAATTTAGGGAGAAGAACGGGTCAAATCGGAGTTCGTACGGAAAAGATACGACATTTGGAAGATTGAATTCGGAATAAATCCGAAAAGAATTGGAAAGGAATATTCTCTAGAATATTCCCTTAGAAAATAATTAATAAAGGAATTATCTTAAATGGATAAATAAGCAGGACCCACTGTCATAGGCTTAGTTCAGAGGGATTAGGCCCATGGACCAGGGCATAGGGGGGACTGGTGGACTCCTGAGGGTAGAGGGCCACGTGGCCGAGGAGGCTGAGGTGGATGCCCAGGTGGCGACTAGGGCTGAGGTGGCAGGATCTGAGAATTAATGGAATCTAATTTTTCGGATTTGGTCTAGATGGGTTGAAACGGTCGAGATCTATTTGGGACTTTTATGTAGATTGGATGGCCTGGATCATCTTCATATCATTGGACAGCTAAGGTTCAACGGGACACTGTTCCGGGCCAGCTGGCAGTGTCGCCAAGAAGAGGAGGCCGGTGGGACCCACAAGATGGTGACACAGTGAGGAGTGGCCAGTGGGGCCTGCCGGTCAGAGGGCCCGGGCCGGGCAAAGCAGGGGCCTGGCAAGCACGCCAGGCCACGGCACGGCGCAGCAACGCCGAAAGGATGAAGCGGCGTCTGGCATTGACAGAGCGGCGACCGGCCGGTGACGACGGTCCGACGACGACGAAGTCGAGTTGCCGAGCAGAGGGAGGAAGGGCGAGGCGCCGGAGCTTGGCTTGGGGCTCACCGGTGACTGCGGCGACCGGCGGTGGCGCTAGATAGCGGCGGCGGCGCATGGGCAGAGGGGCGGCTGGGGCACTATGGTGGTGTGTCGGAGTGGCGGCGGCGCTCTGCCTCTGGGTGCTGCGGCAGCGTAGGAGGCAGCGGCGCTAGCGCGGCGGAGGACGTGCGGGGACGGCAGCGGCTTCCTGGGACGGCGCTAGGGCACAAGGGCTGGCGGCGGCTCTGGCTTTATAGGAGAGGGAGTTCGGGGCGGCAACGGGTGGTGGCTGCGCGCGGATTCGGCGGTGGTGTCTGCGCTGGGCTGGGCCCGTGGCTTGGGCGCGACAGGCAGGCCGGCGGCCGAGGAAGCGGCGGCACCGGGCCGGTGCAGGCTGGGCTAGAGGCCGAGGGGCTCGGCCCAGGGCGAGGCAGGCCGGAGGGGTGCAGCTGTATCGGGTGGAACAGAGAGAGAGAGGATCCAGAGGTAGGAGAAGATGAATAGGAAGGAGGAAAAAGAAAGGAAAAGAAAAAAAAAGGAAGGGGTTTTTGGGGGAGAATTCCAATTTTGCGAAAATTAGAATTTTGAGGATATTTACGTATTATATATTTTTTAAATACTCTGAATATGAGGATATATATGTTCATACATATATATATACGTATATATACATAGGTATACATATATATTGGGAATCGAACAGTATTTGGAAGTAATTAGAAAACATAATATATGTAGTAGGGTCTGGGAGATGGAATATTTTGTGGGATTTAGAGAATGAAGAATATTTTCTCGAGGAATATTTGGGGAATAAAATATTGGATTATTCTTCGGGTTGGGAACTGGAGGAGATTTTCCGGGAACTGGGAAATGGAATATTCCGAATAAAATATTTCGGGATTAGGGAATATCTAGGATTTATCTCAAAGGGAAATATAGATATTTCGAATACAAAGGATTTCAGATTGAGAGTCCAAAAGAGTTCTAGGGTTTCAAAAAGAATAAATCCGGTAACTTCGGATTTAGGTTTTCGAGGTGACTTTAGGGTTCTGGAAATGACACAAAACCCTAGAAGAAAAGGAGAGTCAAAGTTCATGATGAACGGGGAGATTTCAAAGGACTAAATCAAGAACGACCCGAACAGGGGAAAGGAAGGACTGAATCAGGAACGACCCGAACAGGGGAAAGGAAAAGAAATTTATTTATATTTATTTAATTACTTTGGTGATCTTTATAGCATTAAAATTAATTCTGTAGCTCCGAAAAATCCGAGAAAATTTCAGAGAGTTTATTAAATCACGGGGAATTTACCAGAAGTAAATGCTACCATGAAACACGAAGAATTCATTATTATAAATACTCAAACGCTTAAAATACTCCGACAAAATCCTTGGAATATAAAAGCATCCAAGTATTTATTTTAAAATTTAAACTTGGGATTTTTAATATTGGAAATTTCAAAATTTTATTGAAACTCTTTTCTCAAACAAAAATTTTGTAGTGTATTCTTGTATTTCTATTTACCCACGATAATTTTTAATTAAGACGATTTTCAGGGTGTTACATTAGCCCTGCCATTTGCCTCGGAATCACCCACATAGTCGAATTCGTCTTGGCGCTCTACCATCACAGCAGGGGGAACAGCAGCTGAAGCTTGGACAATCTCCTCAAGGCATGCCATAATATTTGCCAAAGGTGTGTTAGTGGTACCTTGTGCTCTCTCCATAACAGCGAGCATTGCGTTCGTCTCAATCTGAATGCCCTCGAGTTGAGCAAGTTGCTCATTTGTGAGTCTGACATCCTCCTCAACGCCCTCCATACGAAGATTCATTCCGCGCGTGTCTCTCTAGAACCTGCCATTGTTAGAAAAAAAAACACAAGAAAATGGCCCTAACAAGCACTAGGGTATGGTGGTTCAAAAGTCGCTCGCACTCAAACCTTCTATCGAATTCTTACCAAGCACACAGGGGCGATCAGCAACCAGCGATGACAATATATCTATGAAGATTGGATGGAGCGATTGCCAGGTAAAGCTCAGTCTGTATGGTGTAGAAAAGGTGTAGCTGGGAAGGCTCAAGTTTGGTAGCAAGGAGTAGCAATAATCAATTCAGAAAATGCAAGCTGAAAAATCGTTTAACGCCGGTTAATGCTGGTCCTAGGCTAGACCATACTAGAGACGCGAGCCTAGAACACAAACGAGTACACCGCGCAGAAGTAAACTAGATGATGCTGCACACTGAGTTCAGGGGCTCGAAAAAGGATGCCGTCTGCATGGGGAACCTTAGAATCACTTGTAAAAGGTTCCTATCACATTTGAGCAGATTCTGAGAAACTTGATTTTTCCTCGGTTTGTGGGCTTGCTTTGAGGGCCTAAATGATGTTTTTTGGGGTCGAAGTTGTCATGTGTGCCTGGAGGTTTACACGGATCTAAACTCTATCTTCTCATTTCCTTTCCAACGGATCAAGAATCACCTCAATCAGAGGTCGTATGCAAAAGTTACACTTTTTTCTCTCTCTCTTTTTTTTTACACACACGTTGCTTTCTTGGATGAAAACAAAACCAACCGCTACGGTGAGACCAAAACGTGAACAGAACTCGAAACTCTAGAGGAACTAGACGCTAAGACTAGCAAAGGACGCGATGATGCAACCGAGAGTTCAACAATACAATGTACTGAAAAGAAAAATTGCAAGGTTAAGACTGGTTCAGACAGATTGATCTACTGCTATTTTTTTTGTTTTTGTGTACTCTAGGTAAGGAAAAACAATCTAATCTATGGTAAACTGAAATTCTCACCGAGCAACCTTGGGCTCTGATACCACTTGATGGGGACGAGATGCCCGATCTTTCGATGAGATTGATAACTATCGATTTGTTGGTAGAGATGACCCTAGCAATCCGACTACAAACGCACGACGTCGCTTGCGCCTTAGCAATAGTTGAACCAACTCCGAGATGTTATTGACCTCGCTGGCAGCGCGATCAACCTGAACACGAAGTTTAATCCCTGCGAGCAATCGAAGAACTAGCAAGAATAAGACGTAGGTAGTTTGATATTGCGAATATGAATGAAGTATAAATTGAATTGCGAATCACAAAGTTGGGATCCCGAAGCTATCTTGACAGGTGGTCGTTCGACACAACTGAAGAACAAGAGTTTGCACAATGGCTAAACCTAAACTCAATGAAATCCAAATCATAGCATGGGAGGCGGCGGCTCCTAAATAGGGAGATGACTAGGGGGGCGTCCCACATGCATGCCCTAGGGTTACAAGGCCCATGGGCCCAAGTGGGGATGGCGCAGCACCCATTTGACTCGGACTCAGGAACCAATGTAGATTATTTTGATAATTGCAGCCAGATCAGATGGAATTTGAAGATAAGGTTGGATCCGTTGGAAAGTAGAGTTCATAAGCTTTCCATGAAGTACAAGAACATCCCAAACGGAGTCCGTATGAGGAAGTTATGCCCGTTTGAACTTGGTACCATCGCAGCAGTTCGAATCTGATTCTAGAATGAGTCCATCTCGAATTCTTGCTTGACTTGGTCCCTTTCCTTCATCCTTTCCCAGATTCCTAATCACAATTAAATCATTTACATTAGGTAGCGGACTATTCTCAATAATATATGAACCTAGGAATGAATTCACCTGGTAATTAAGTTGACGAGCACGAGCTCGAGTAAGTGGTCCTTGTTGTGAATGAGTTGTATCTAGGGAAGAGATGTCCTCATCAGCCCGTGTCTTGCTCCTTCCAATGGATCTGGTCATGCATCAAAATTTCATTTGAGTATTCTACAGTTTAGAAAACAATTTTGTTTTAAATCTGAAACAGAATAAAACCTGGGCCATGGGCGTTGTAATAGTTTAGGCCCATTAGGGTGCGCCCTTCTCCACCTCCACGTGTAGGAGGATGCCTCTTCTCTTCAATTCACTTAAATAGACATGTACCCGTCGCAAAACATTTGGGTTTTGTTTAGTTGAGAATCTGCCTTTGTGCTGTTCCACTTGTTTCTTGTCCTTGATTGATTAGATCGGCGACCTGAGATTTCAAGGCCCCCATTGGCCCATAGCTTGTTGTGGTGTCTTGTTGGATTGATTAGATCTACTACTTCTTCCTCGAGCTATACAACTTTGCTTAATCCCTACCCGTAATTTATATTGTGCTTACTTCATTCTTGCTTTGTTCTTCGATTGCAATGCATGAATAGACCTTCGTGGATAGGTCAGCCACGCGTCACGGTTGATAACGACAACGGTGTGGTGTAGCGATTGCTTGGCATCCTGGACTTGTTCGGTTGGTAGCCTTCGTTGTCAACGTCACCCTGTGACCAAATCGATAGTTATCATCTCAATAGAAGATCAGGCCATAGGCTAGCGTATCAGTTGGAGTGTGCGCGGTGGGAGAGGGAAGAAAGGGAGAGGCCGGTTAGCTGGGCTGAGTGATCGGCAACGGGCCGAGAGAAAGCTAGCCCAATGGAGAGTAGGCCGGTGGGTGGGAGGGAGGGAGAGAGAGAGGAGGACTTGGCCGGAATGATGGGGACTTTTAGTTGTTTTCTTTTCAATTTAGATAATCATTGAAATGAACTTTGTACTATTTGTTGGAGATAGGCTGCAGCCCTTTCGAACCGCCCCCCTTTCGGAATGCTCAAGACCAAGCTGCCAGCCGAAGCGTTGATTAATTGAGCAATATTAATCCTCCATTGATCAACGTTACACCACGTTAACCAGGCCCAACCATCCACCTGAACTATACCAATTCCATTTAGTCAAGTTAATTAAGTAAGAGTGAGACTAATCACGGTGAGTCTTGACCAATCGCCCATATCCGTGGGCGAGGCTATTCGAATAGATTTACTCTGATCAGAGGTGTACAACTGTACCCACAAGACATAGCCCCACACACATTCCCGTGTGCTGGCGTGTCACCACGACACCCCACGAGAGGTTGTGACAGGACCATTCACGCAATCTCTCCCTAACCATCCACACCACGCTGAGGTTGCACCTGCCGTAGGACACCCCACATCGGCCAGGCTACCCCCCTTGCGCCACAATGGATCTGGAACCCGATCAACCCGACCCCGAGCCGACCCAACTCCATCACGCTCATTCTCACCAACGGTGCCTAGGAGAGGGAGAAGAGACGCTACAAGCCTAGCCGTTGCCCACGCTGGCTTGTGGAATGTATGAGTATTTGCCCAAGGGGTTCTCGCGAACCAGTCCTTAATTGCCATGGTGCAACCAACAAAACCATGCACCCATAGCTCACCATTCAAGTCAAATTTTAGTAATTTAACCTCAGCATATCCAAAGTTTTATTTTCCGACATCGAGTCGAACCATAAATGTAAATTAAAGTATTTTAAATCCCCAAGTGAGCTAAATGTTTCTAAGCAGGGCGAAGCATCCTAACACTAACCTGTAGTCATATTATTACCCAGCTATAAAGGTGTACATGTGGAATAAAGTCAGAGCAATTAAAATTGCATCTGTATAGGTCACCCTTCCCACATGAAATGATGAAATAATGCATGTTTATTAATTTAAAACAAATAATTTGCAATAAATGGGTACAAAATGATCGAGGAAATGATGCGACTTGCCTTGCTCCGGCTCGGCGAATTCGGCACTTCGTAGTAAACCGGAGGATCGACGGCGTCGGTTTCTATAGTACAAACAATTAAAAAATACATGTGGACACTGAAACAGGGGCTGAAAGTATTTTTACTAGATTCTTGGTATTTTTTTGGATTTAAATGAAATTTGAATGGAATTAATCGGAGCTCGTATGAATTAGTTATGAATTTTAGAAGTTTTACTATGATTTTCCTATGCAAAAACAATTTCTAAATGATTTATTGCACATTAACAAGGATTAATGCGTTAACGGACCACGGGAAACCGGCGCCGACAGGCGGAACCCACGGGTTAGTGGCGCAAGAGAGTGCGGTGCACGGTGGACGCAGTCCACACGCGTGTGACCGTGGACATAGGCACACGAGCGGTCCCTTTCTGTCAAGGCAGATCGGATGGCTCAGACCAAGTCGGGAACGAGCCCCGCCGGCACGCGCAGCCAGCGACAGCGAGCGCGGCCATCCAGTGTGGTGGAGGGCAGCGGCGAGCAGCGGAGGAGGTGAGGAATGTGGCCGAGTGCTCACCGAGGTGCGGCGATCGACGGAGAGCGGCGAACGGCGGTGAGCAGTGATGATTGGTGGCAACGAGGTTCGAGTAGCCAACGGCATTGGCGTTTCGGTGGATCAAACCGATGACGGAGGCGTGAACGAGGTGCGGGAGGACCTGGTGAAGGTGTAGAACGTGTTAGAAGGGGAAAAGACCTAGTGGGTCGACGGAAATCTGCGACCGACTGCCGGCGGAGAGGCTTACCGAAAGGGGCGACTGAGAGGATGGAGTTTCGGCTAGAATCCGAGGCGACCGGCGGCGGAACAGGACGTAGCGGGGTACGGCAAAGCTAGCGAGCACAAGCACGGTAGTCGTGATGGCTGTAGCGACAACAGAGTGCGACTGGAGTCGGCGGAGCATGGCGACGATTCGGTAGCTCGGCGCGAAGGCGATTTGGGTACTCGGCAGGCGTGTGCAAATGAGGGGAAAGTGAGGACGGAGCACGAGGAGAGTTTATATGTACTCGGCTGCTGGAGTTCGTGGCTGAGTTGGCCGAATTTCACGGGGTTGAGGGCAGCGACCGTGGCGGCTAGTGGGCATGATTCAATCGTGGTTGTGGGCGAGAGGGGCGAAGAAGGTGGGGGAAAACGAGCGGGGACTCGGTCCACAGCGTTTGAATCAAGGGTCGAGACGTAGGGGAGAGGGAACAGGTAAAATCCGATGCTCAGGGAAAGCCGATCCCCTCTGGCCGAGTCGGCCGGAGTTTGAAGATGGCTCTGACATGTGGGTCCCGGCCCCACATGTCAGCAGGCGAGGCGAGCCGACACGGCTGGCAGCCAGGCTAGGCCAGTTAGTGAGGAGGAACGGGGATAGTCGCGAGGCGACGTGGGCTGCGGTAGGCCAAGGAACAGCACTGGGCCGCGGCCCAGTGGGAAGAAAGAAAAAGAAAAGGAGAAAAGAAAGGAGGGAAAAAGGAAAAAGAGAATTTCCAGAAGGATTTTAATTCCAATAATTTGTTTTGATTTATTAAAAATACTTCCAGTGCTCTAAAAATTCCCATAAAAATCCTATTAGTGTATTTTGGCAAGGAGAATATAGGAAAAATATTCTCAGCCCTGATAATTTATTATTTTGTATTTTTCTTATTTAATTATTTCCCTTGGCCTTTTAAAATAATTTCTTTGAGGCTTCTTCTTTAATATATTTTTAGTGGCTCTATTTAAGGGGAAACTCCGGGTGTGACAAACCTATCCCCCTAAATGGAATTTCGTCCTCGAGATTCGGATGTGCTAGTGAAGAGGTGTGGATGGGCAGACTTCAATTCATCCTCCTGTTCCCATGTGGCTTCTTCCTCTGAATGATGGCTCCACTGTACCTTACAGAACCTGATCACTCGGCTTCAGGTGTTCCTTTCACTGATCTCCAAGATCCGAATTGGCTTTTCCACATAGGTGAGGTCTTCCTGGATCTCGATCTGCTCCGGATCGGCCTATTCTGCTGGTACCCTTAGACATTTCTTCAGTTGTGACACGTGGAACACGTCGTGTATACCTGCCATTGAAGCTGGGAGATTCAACTGGTATGCAACTTCGCCTTTACGAGCTAGCACTTGGTAGGGTCCCATGAAATGCGGGGCTAACTTCCCTTTGGTTTGGAACCTGTGTACCCCGCCGAGTGGTGTGACGCGAAGATACACATAGTCTCCTTCCTCGAAGTTCAGATCTCTGTGACGGTTATCGGCGTAAGTCTTCTATCTTGACTGAGCTATTTTTAATCGCTCCTGGATAATAGCTACCTTCTCTTCCGCCTCTTTGAGTGCATTGGTCTTGAATACCTGATGTTAGCCTGTCTGATCCCAGAAGAGGGGCATACGGCACTTTCTACCATACAGAGCTTTGAACGGGGCCATCTGTAGACTGGCTTGGTAGCTGTTGTTATACGAGAACTCCGTGTAGGGCAGACTCTTATCCCAAGTCTCACCGAAATCCAACGTACAAGCCCTTAGCATGTCCTCCAATATTTGGTTGACTCTTTCAGTCTGTCCGTCTGTTTGGGGATGGTAGGCCGTGCTAAAATTCAGTTGGGTTCCTAGTTCTGCTTGCAGCTTCTGCTAGAACTTGGAAGTGAACTGGCTACCGTGGTTAGATACAATCCTCTTGGGTACTTCGTGTAAACACATTATGTGGGCCATGTAGAGTTCTACCAGCTTCTTGCCTGAGTACGTTGTATGCACCGGACTGAAATGGGCAACCTTGGTGAGCCGATCCACGATCACCTAGATTGAGTCGTATCCCGAAGAGGTGCGGGGTAAACCGGTGATGAAGTCCATTCCGATCTCTTCCCACTTCCACTTTGGGACTCTGAGTGGTTGCAAAAGTCCTGCAGGTCTTTGATGTTTTGCTTTGACTCGTTGGCACACATCACAAAGCGCCACAAATTCTGCGATTTCTCTTCTCATGCTGGGCCACCAAAACTTTTTCTTGAGGTCTTGATACATTTTAGTGCTTCCGAGATGGATGGAGTACTGCATCTCATGAGCTTCCCGGAGGATTAAGTCTTTGAGTTCCTTGTTTTCTGGGACTCACAATCGTTCTCCCATCTAGACTGTCCCATTTTCGTCTTCTGTGAATCTTTGGGCTTTTCCAACTCTCATGTTCTTCTTGAGTTCTTTGATCTCTAGATCATTCGCTTGTGCCTTGCAAACTTGATCGAAGAGTGTGGGTTGGACCTCTTGGGCTGCCACGAATCCAGGGTCAACGATGCCCAGATTCAGACGTTCGAACTCCTGCTGCACTTACTTGCACAACGTCTCTGCTAGGGCAGTGTTCCTGTAACTTTTCCTGCTCAAAGTGTCTGCCACGACATTGGTTTTATCCAGGTGGTAGTATATTCCCACATCATAATCTTTAATCAACTCCACCACTTTCTTTGACGGAGGTTCAGGTCAGGCTGGGTAAAGATATACTTCAGACTCTTGTGGTCCGTATAGATCTCGCTGCGGTTACCGATGAGGTAATGCTGCCACCAAATCTTCAAAGCATGAACCACAGCAGCCAATTCCAGGTCGTGTATCGAGTAGTTGCCCTCATGGGGATGCAACTGTCATGACGCATTGGCTACCACTCTGCCTTCTTGCATTAGCATGCATCCTAGCCCTTGGCGAGATGCATCGCAATACACCTGAACATCTTTCTTGGGATCTGGCAAGATTAGGACTGGTGCCGAGACTAACTTCCTTTTTAGTTCCTCAAAGCTGTGATTGCACTCGGCTGTCCAGACAGACTTTATGTCTTTCTTCAACAATTGAGTCATGGGTCTCGCAATCTTTGAGAAGTTCTCAATGAACCGGCGGTAATAACCCGCAAGTTCAAGGAAACTCTGCACTTGTGTCACTGTCTTGGGTGGTTTCCAATTGGTAATGGACTCCACATTTGTTGGATCCACAGTAACTCCCTGGGTGGTGATAATGTGCCCGAGGAACTGTACTTCTTTCAACCAGAAGTCTCACTTGCTAAACTTGGCATACAACTGATGCTCTCTCAGCTTCTCAAGAACCAACCGGTGATGTTGCTCATGTTCTTTTGCTGATTTCGAGTAGATAAGGATGTTGTCGATGAAAACCACCACGAACTTGTCCAGAAACTCCATAAACACCTTGTTCATCAGATTTATAAAGAAGGCCGATGCATTTGTCAGTCCGAAGGCCATAACGGTGCACTCGTACAGCCCATGCCGAGTGGTGAAAGCTGTCTTCGGAATATCCTCTTCTCGGATCCTCAGCTGATGATAGCCTGATCGCAGGTCGATCTTGGAGAAGACGGTGGCACCTTCCAATTGATCGAAGAGATTATCAATCCTTGGCAAGGGATACTTGTTCTTGATTATGACGTCATTTAATGCGCGATAATCCATGCACATCCGCTTTGTTTTGTCTTTCTTTTCCACGAAGATGACCGGTGCACCCCAAGGCGACGTGCTTGGTCAGATGTAATCCTTCTGTAGCTGGTCGTCGACTTGCTTCTTGACTTCTGCCATCTCGTTTGGTGCCATTCTATACGGCCTCTTGTAGATAGGCGCCGTTCTTGGTGCCAAATCAATTCTGAACTTGATTTCCCTTTCTGGTGGCATGTCCGGTAGATCTTCTAGGAACACATCCGGGTACTCCCTCACTATCGGGATTTTCTCTATTTTCCGATCGGGCTTCTTCCCACTTTCCAACTGTTACTCCGCTATGACCAGATTTAAGCTTGCTTCTTGCTTATGTGGCACCGGCAACTTGAAGGTAACTGCCTTTCCTTCCGAGTTGGTTATAGTAACGGTGCGGTCGGTGCAGTTGATCACTCCTTTGTGCCAAGTCAACCAATCCATTCCTAGGATGACATCTAGGTTTTTGGATTCTAGGAGGATGAGATTGGCTAGAAAAGGTGATCCTTGGATTTCTAGGCTCACTGAAGGGCTATATTGAGCTGTGGCCATGCGGTTCCTTGGTGTATGAACCTACATGGGGATTTTAAGTTCCACCACTTTTATCCCATGTGTTCCCACAAATTTCTTGGATACGAATGAATGCGTTGCACCGGAATCAAAAAGTACTGTTGTAGGTATTGAGTTTACGAGAAACGTACCCAGTACCACTTCCGACTGGCCTTGCGGTTTAGGGTGACCCAGAATCAAATTTCTTGTGACCCAACTCGTTGCAGTTGAAGCAGATGAGAGTCTTGCCCCCACTGTCCTTCCGTGGCTGGCCTTGCGGTGCTGGTGCCATTGGTGGGCGCGGAGCGGGGTGACGGTTGTGCTGCCCGCTGTTGTTGCTGCTGCCTCCAACGTGCCCTGGTTGGAACGGGCGCTGCTGGCAGACGATCATGGTAGAAGGTCCACCCTGATGTCCCAGCATCACCCTTGGCCTTTGGTGCTGCCCCTGGTGGGCTTGGAATTGGACCGTCTTCCGCTTGCGGTCCGTCTTGTTGCGCTGGTTTTCCTGGCGGATCGCCTTGTCCACCAACTTCTCGAAGTCAGGGTAGTCACTAGAGAGAAGCTGGTTGGTCAGCTCGTCGTCGAGTCCCTCCAGGAACTTCTCTTGCCTCTCTGCATCCATGCGGACGTCCTCTGGAGCGTAACGTGCTAAGCGGTTGAAGTCATGGAGATACTCCGTGACTGTCTTGCTTCCCTGCACCAAATCTCGAAATTCCCTCTTCTTCTGTGCCACAATATCGGCCAGAATCTGAGACTTCTAGAAGTTGTGGCAGAATTTTGCCCAAGTAACCTCCGTTGTGGCGGTGCGGGTCACGAGGAAGTTGTCCCACCAAGCTGAGGCGGGACCCTGGAGCTGGTGCGTGGCGAAGGCGACCTTTTCCTAGTCGTTGCATTGGAGGAGGTTGAGCTTCTTCTCGATCGCCAGCAGCCAGTCGTTGGCATCCATGGGGTTGGTGGTGCTGGAGAAAGTAGGCGGCCTGGCCCTCAAGAACTCAGGCAGCTTAGACTGAGGGGCGACGGCTAGGATGTGAGGTTGCTGCTGCTGCAAGTTATTCTGCTGCATCTGCTGCATCATGATCACCATCATCTGGTTCTGGTTGGCTAGAACCTGGGCGAGTGTGGGGTTCTTAGGTAGTGGAGGTGGCATGTGTTGGGGAGCCCCGTTGTACTATGGTGCTCCATCTTGTTGATTCGTCACGCTGGCATTGCTGGCAGTGCGGTTACCATTCCTGGTGTTCACCATCTGAAGGGGGAGATGGAAATGGGAGGAAAGGAGGAAAACATGTGGCTCAGAAATAGGAGTGATAATTAAGTGACTGAATTAAATTAACTAAAGTGCATAGTTTGGAAACATAACAAAAGCAATTAACTCCTAACTGAGGCGGCCATACCACAACAGACGGTATGAACCACCAACTACCCAAAAGCAAACATCCTGACCTTACAACTAAACTTGAAATCAAACTAAAAAAAAGGTAAAGCTACCGACAGCATGCCTAGTGCTCTGAACGGCTCCTGCGGTCGTCCGAGTTATACTCTAGCTCCTGCTCATTGCCCACCTCGTTGTCAGTGTGGCTCCTAGATCCGCTCACGTAGTCCTCACTACCGTTAGCGGACGAACTGGCCTCACTGTGTGTGCAGGATCTGCTGAGGGAGCTGCTATCGTCGGTGGAGGTGAAGCCCTCATGGATGCTAGTACCTCCCTGAGAGCTGCCGTCGCTTGACGACGCGCTGATCCTGCCGCTGGTTGGTGTTGCCACGGGTGCTAGAGTTGGAGCTGGAGCTGGAGCTGGTGGTGCGTGTGCGTTCCTGGGGGCCAATTGAATGCGCACCGGAGGAAGGGTCCTCTTCCTTGGGGTCAGATGGATCCTGGCCCCACCGGGTGGTGGCTGTCTCTTCAACTCCGCGACCTCCTTCTTCAGGCGGTCGACTTTGTTCTGGAGACCAATAATGGTCATCTGGTTGGCATCCTCCCTGTCGTGGGCCGCACGCACCCAGTTGGCGTGCATGTAGTCCATGGCCCACATTGCCCGCCTCATGTGGATGATGGTGGTTTCATTCTCGTCGTCAGCCGGCTGGAAGGTGCTGTAGACCTAGTAGTGAGCCTGGCTGGGGAGGTAGCGGTAGGTAGTGGTGCGGAGGGTAGAGTGGTGTCTCCGGCGTAGCTCTCCAATCAGATGGAAAGCGGCCTCCTGGCAAGCGTGATCATAGGTACGCCCGCCGATCTCAACCTCCATGGCTGGTAGGAGGTATAGTTCACCCGGCAGCTCCAAGCGAACACGGTGTGAGAGCTCACCTTCCATGGGCTCCACTGTGGTATACTCTGGGGCGTGGCTATACCCCAAAGTGAAACTCATCATACGAAGTCCTCCACAAATCCACCCATGTCTGCTCCACGTTGGTTGGGGAGGCTGTCCATCTATAGAAGGCAAGGAGGGGGAATCAATGTATGCTCAGGTCCAAATAGAGTGAACAATAAATAATTTAGAAATAAGCAACAATTTTATGCATGAAATAATTTTACATATAAACTTTATTGAGAAACCGATGAATTAGTATGACGGAACCATACAGTAGCAAATTAATTTTAAATAATAATGGCAAAGCAAGTAAAAATATTTTATGCATGGTTAAAATCGTACCTAACCCCGATAACCAATGTTTTACCCAAAATTTGGACACCTATGCCATAACCCTCGAATAAAATTTCTACCCTAACTTTGACCTGACTCAAAAATTTTGGTCAGATAAAGAGTAAAATTTTATCCCACTCTAAGAACAAATTCCCAAATTTTCCCGAAATAACTCCAAGTGCAAAAAGCATATGCAAATGAAAATTTCAGAGGGTTCTTAGGGTTTCCATTTGGCCTGTCCTACGGTCAAGTTCGGCTCTGATACCAACTTTGTAACGCCTAGAAATTCATAACCAGAATTCTAAACATTTCTGTGTATTAAATCCCTGTCCAGGAAAGCCAGGGTACACAATACCAAGTTGCCATACAGAGTGCGTCTTACAAACAATGTAAAATGGTCTTACATAAATGCAGTGGTAAAAACAAATGAAGTCCATATACAACTAGCTAAGCGAAGGCTTCCATTTCACAGGCATCTTGACGGCGGAGCCAGCCTAGTCCTCTTGTTGATCCTCGTTGGACATGTACTCCACCCCTGAGAGGGGGAAAAGGAGCAAGACTGAGTACCACCCACAGTACTCAACAAATCACACCCACAAATATGCACAATGCACGGGGGACAAAGATAAGCTAGAGGTTTATTTGCGTAAAAGCAGTTGCAAACAGTAGTAGTTCGCAAACGATAAAAAGGTTGTGTGGAGGCCATGGGCCCTGGGTACCTCACCACAAGCATATGGGCCACTCAGATAGAGGATGGGCCGAGTCTTGTAGTTAGAGATAAGATAGCACCTGGTAGACTCTACCTTGTATGATAAGGAAAACACAGTCCTAGTTGGGTGCGTTATATCTCTAAGAGGAGATTCCTTGGCCGTAATCCGGTTGGGACTCCTACCTTGTAACCCTGTCCCCTAGTATATAAGGGGAGGCAGGGTGCCCTCTGAGGGCAGGTTGAGTTGGTTCACTAGAATCACCACCGCAAATCCTCAAAGGAATAACACCACAACTGGACGTAGGGTATTACGTCACATCGAGGGCTTGAACTAGTATAAAATCTCTGCGTGTTCCTTTGCAATCCATCAAGTTTCCATCCACCGAGTAGCCCCATATGTTTATTGCCGGTGTAAAACATCGACAGTTGGCGCGCCAGGTAGGGGTGGCCTGGTGATCAGGCCCGAACTGGAGTGTATCCAGTAGAGTTGCAGCGGCCACGATGTTCTATTGAGGAGTAACGAAGACGTCGTGGTCGCCGAGTCGAGTTTGGCGGATTTGTTGCTGCCCAGCCCTGCGTAGCTCGTCATTGCGGGCCTCGGGCTCGGCCTCCTCTTGTTGTCGCAGCCAGCGGGCCTCCTCCTCTTGTTGCTTGCATAGCTGGCGTGATTCCTGAGTAGAAGTAGAGCCTTTGGATGCCATGAAGATTTCTCATGGCAGGGAGAAGCTTGCCGAATTACTGTCTGACTTAGAGTCGTAATCCGACTGAGAGTCGTAATCCGACTGAGAGTCGTAGTCAGAATAGTTGATGGAGCTGATAATAACTCCAACCTCCCTGGATCCGATCTCGAGCGGCTCTAGGCCGTATCCGAGTCGAATTCCAGGGAATTGGGTTTGCCACGTCGGATGTTGTTGAAGATATCCGCGACATTGCCGAGTCTGTACGGGAGATTGATGATCTCTTTCCTTCTTAGCTCGATCTTGGCCGGCTCAAGGCCGAATCCGAGTCGAACACCGAAGGCAAAAGTTGTCCCGAGATCCGGACAAGATGAAGATTGACGCAGCAAGTCGACGAGGGTTGCTGCAGCGTCGTGTGGGCCGACTGGCGCGGAGTCGGCTGGTTCCCTGGCAGATCGGATCGAGTCCGAGTCGGCCAAGGTGAGGTTGCCAAATTCGTCGGCGATGAAGTCAAGGCTGCCGAACGTGATCGTGTCTCCGGGGGAGAACTTGTCGCCGTCGACTCCGGTTGCTGGATCCATCGAGCTTGTAGATGTAGATCTCGCCGAAGCCCCAACCTGGCACGCCAACTGTCGATGTTTTACACCGGCAATAAATATATGGGGCTACTCGGCGGATGGAAACTTGATGGATTGCAAAGGAACATGCAGAGATTTTATACTGGTTCAGGCCCTCGAAACCTTGCCACGCGGCCGGCCGGCTCAACCGGCTTGAGGCACCGCGCCCGGGTCTCGTGGCTCTCAGGGGTCTGTGGATAACGAGCAGAACCCACGTTTGGCAAATCCTTGCGACGCGGCCTGCCGGCAAAACCGACCCGAGGTGCCGTGACCGAGGTTACCGCGGAGACCGGGGGGTGATTGCGTGTGAAACACCCTTTTGGAAAGAGAAAAAGCCCCCAAAATGGTCTATCCTGCGGTACCCCGCCCGCCCTGCCGGGGCGGAGGGGGAGGAGGCTTCGACGCCGCCGGTCATTGTTGGGGTTGCCGAGTGACGTTTGGCGTGACCTTCGGCAGGACATCAACGCTCGGCGCCACGAACGAGAGAGAGAGACGAGCAACGTCGACTGGAAGACGAGAACAAGCGCTTCGGCCTCCACCACGAGCGGTTTCACCGCCGTATTCGGAGTCGGAGCTCTCATGATGATGAAGGCATACAGGCCTTTACCTAGGAGCTACAACAGGTCAACTGGCCGTCGGGTTTCAAGCCTATAGGAATCGAAAAATTGATGGCAAGACCAACCCCGAGTCTTGGCTCGCAGTCTATATTCTGGTGATCCGAGCAGCCGGAGGAGATCACAAAGCCATGGCTAACTACCTCCCAGTCTCTCTAGCCAACTCGGCGAGGACATGGCTAACGAGACTTCCCAAGCAATCAATCGGCTCCTGGGGAGAACTCCGGGAACGCTTCATCGTCAACTTCCAGGGAACATACGAAAGGTCATCTTCCGAGTACGACCTATATCAGTTGCATCAAAGGAAGAACGAGTCTCTTCGTGACTTCATCAAGAGGTTCTCTGAGAAGAAGAATTCAATCCCGAACATCAAGGACGAGGTCATCATCACCGCCTTTCGAAAAGGAGTCCAAGACACCTCGTTCATTGCTAAATTCACTCGGTAACCTCCCAACTCTGTCAAGGCTCTATTCGATATGGCGAACAAATACGCCGACTCAGCCGACGCTGTTGCTCAGGCCCTAGATGACAAGAAGGCACCCTAACAGAAGAAGCGGGAAGGCACCGACGACGTGGTCCCGACTAAAGCCGGGAATCACAAACGCAAGTCAGACGGCTTCATTGTGGCAGTCGGTCACAATCATCTTCGACCTTCAACAACTGAAGATTATCAGAACAACAAGTGCTATGCTCAGGGGCTCACAAGCTCAAACGCAAGGATGACATCCCCACTCCCAAATACCGAACAACTAAGTCGCTTTCTGATAAATATTTCCTCACTTGGCCTCGCCAGTACCGCAGCCGCTTGCACCTAATAGGTGTACAAGCTACACATTTTTTCTGTTTTTGCTCTTAAATGATTGCAAAAGTACTCGGGTAGCATAAATTCTGATCCGTGAAACTTTGCTCCATGAAAGACAAACTCAAGTCACCCAAAACGCGTGTCTGGGAAAGAGCCATGAGCCAACTCCCGACGCTCGGGGGCTATGACTAGTCGGGCCGAGTGTATAAACGTAAGGGGTCAAGTACTTGGGGAAATTAATATCAATAAGAGGAATAACACATATTTATATATATTGTAAAATACATTTTATTCGGGTGATTGTTTTCATCATTAGATGCTACTCATCCGATATATTTATAATGCAGGGCCAGTTCCAGATACGCATGACAGGAACCCAGGGCTATGAGCCCATCTCCTACGCTTGGGGGCTGGACCAGTCTGCCAAGATACGCTCGGAATGCTCCATGAGGGCTACTGACCAAGTATTTGCGCCAGTCGAGACGTCATCTTCCCCGGCTACGCTCCATGTGAGCTAACAACCGATCTCCGGCGCTAGTCGGAGTTCGCTTACCACTCTGCTAGATAGGGTACGCCCCATGAGGGTCGCTTGCCGAATCCTATGCTAATGCTAGGTTCGGGTACCCTATTTGGTCACCACTCCGCTGGGTGAGGTACACCCCATGAGGGTCGCCAGCCGAATCCTATGGTAATGCAAGGTTCGGGTACCTTATTCAGCTAATAACCGACCTCCGGCGCTAGTCGGAGCTTGGGTATCACTCGGTTGGGTAAGGTACGCCCAATGAGGGTCGCTAGCTGAATCCTATGCTAATGCAAGGTTCGGGTACCTTATTCGGCTAACAATTGGCCTCTGGCGCCAGTTGAGGCTCGGGTACAATTCCGCTGAGTTGGGTACACCCCATGAGGGTCGCTAGCCGAATCCCGTGCTAATGCAAGATTCGGGTACCTTATCTGGACATAACTCTATTGGATAGGGTATGCCCCAAGAGGGTCGCTAGCCGAATCCTATGCTAATGCAAGGTTCGGGTACCTTATTCGGCTTTACCGAAGTCAGAGAAGATCTACGTCGTCAAAGCGCGTCCGGGGTTCTCATTCACAGCGTCACACCTGGGGAGAGCAAGCAGATTCTGCAATATACCTACTCTGGCATTTGTTACAACTAGGCTGCATCCAGAACATAAGTCGGAAAGGCTTGTAGACAAGGATTCCTCTGGTTGATTGCGGTTATCGACGCTGAAATACTCATCCTGACATGCGAGGGATGCCAATTTTATAGAGCTACGCTGAGTAGGTCGGTTTAGGCCGACTTATTTGGTAGTAGACCACCAAGACATGAGTTTCTACAATAGCACGCTCAATATGGGCTGCTCGCTGGCTGAGATAAAATCGCAGTGTTGGTGCAACCAATAGGAACCGATGAGGTAAACAGATATGCTTCATAAAGGCCTAATTGCTAAACACATGTGTTTGGGTATCTGTCTTATCCACCAGGTTCGAGCATATATCCTTATAAGGATCACAAGCTGGTCTTCATTAAAATTGGGAATGCATGTATCTTTCTCGGGTACACCTGACCACACCGTGGATTTATTTTCATAAAGTGGTACTCGGCCTACATGCGTGGCCATCAGTTGCCATGAGCAATATTATTCCCGCTGACATGATGCGGAAGAGTCTAACTTTTGAGTAGTGCACTACTCGGGGAGACTATAAATTTCTCATTCCCGCTGACATGACGCGGAGGAGTCTAACTTCTGGGTGGGACACCACTCGGGAAAGACTATAAACCCCTCTTTCCAGCTGACATGACGTTGAAGAGTCCCATATACGAGTAGTATCCTACTCGGCAAGACTATAAATACCCATTCCGACTGACATGAAGTCGAAGAGTCCTACATACGAGTAGTTCCCTGCTCGGCAAGACTATAAATCATGTTCCGGTTGACATGATACCGAAGAATCTCATATACTAGTAGTCTACTCGGGAAAGATTATCAGGTTAAAGATCTTTGACTTTATGTTTAATTGTCTTCACAATTAAGCACAAAGTCGGGGGCTACACCTAATAGGTGCTCCTATTCGGCGCACGCTATTCATACATTTACATGAAGCCCTTCATAGCCTCGCTGCCAGCTGACATGAAGCAGGACTCGGGAGAAGAAGCACTCGGACAAAGAGTACTCGGGAGCAATGCACTCGGGAAGACTTCATCGTGGAGGATGAGCACTCAGCATCAGCTGTGACTTAACTATGAAGGTCTCAGGGGCTACTGTGGAGGCCATGGGCCCTAGGTACCTCACCACAAGCATATGGGCCACTCGGATAGAGGATGGGCCGAGTCTTGTAGTTAGAGATAAGATAGCACCCGGTAGACTCTGCCTTGTATGATAAGGAAAACACAGTCCTAGTTGGGTGCGTTATATCTCTAAGAGGAGATTTCTTGGCCGTAATCTGGTTGGGACTCCTACCTTGTAACCCTGTCCCCTAGTATATAAGGGGAGGCAGGGCGCCCTCTGAGGGCAGGTTGAGTTGGTTCACCAGAATCACCACCGCAAATCCTTAAAGGAATAACACCACAACTGGACGTAGGGTATTACCTCACATCGAGGGCCTGAACTAGTATAAAATCTCTGCGTGTTCCTTTGCAATCCATCAAGTTTCCATCCGTCGAGTAGCCCCATATATTTATTGCCGGTGTAAAACATCGACAGGTTGATTAATTAAACAATATTAATCCTCCACTGATCAACGTTACACCACGTTAACCAGGCCCAACCATCCACCTGAACTATACTAGTTCCATTAAGTCAAGTTAATTAAGTAGGAGTGAGACTAATCACGGTGAGTCTTGACCAATCATCCGTATCCGCGGGCATGGCTATTCGAATAGATTTACTCTGATCAGAGGTGTACAAGTGTACCCACAAGACACAGCCCCACACACATTCCCGTGTGCCGGCGTGTCACCACGACACCCCGTGAGAGGCTGTGATAGGACCATTCACGCAACCTCTCCCTAACCATCCACACCACGCTGGGGTTGCACCTGTCGCCAGGACACCCCACATCGGCCAGGCTATCCCCCTTGCACCACAATGGATCTGGAAGCCGATCAACCCGACCCCGAGCCGACCCAACTCCATCACGCTCATTCTCACCAACGGTGCCTAGGAAAGGGAGAAGAGACGCTACAAGCCCAGCCGTTGCCCACACTGGCTTGTGAAATGTATGAATATTTGCCCAAGGGGTTCCCACGAACCGGTCCTTAATTGCCATGGATGCGACCAACAAAATCATGCACACACAGCCCACCATTCAAATCAAATTTTAGTAATTTAACCTCAACATATCCAAAGTTTCATTTTCTAACATCGAGTCGAACCATAAATGTAAATTAAAGTATTTTAAATCCCCATGTGAGCTAAAGGGGTCTAAGTAGGGCTAAGCATCCTAACAATAACCTCTAGTCATATTATTACCGAGCTACAAAGGTGTACAGGTGGAATAAAGTCAGAGCAATTAAAATTGCATTTGTATAGGTCACTCTTCCCACATGAAATGATGAAATAATGCATGTTTATTAATTTAAACAAATAATTTGCAATAAATGGGTACAAAATGATGAAGGAAATGATGCGACTTGGCTTACTCCGGCTCAGCGAATTCGGCAACGACTTCATAGTAAACCAGAGGATCGACGGCGTCGGTTTCTATAGCACAAACAATTAAAAACAATACTTGTGAACATTGAAACAGGGGCTGAAAGTATTTTTACTAGATTCTTGGCATTTTTCTATATTTAATGAAATTTGAATGGAATTAATCAGAGCTCGTATGAATTAGTTATGAATTTTAGAAGTTTTACTATGATTTTCCTATGCAAAAATAATTTCTAAATAATTTATTGCGGATTAACAAGGATTAATGCATCAGCAGACCATGGGGAACCGGCACCGATAGGTGGGACCCACGGGTCAGTGGCGCATGAGAGTGCGGCGCACGATGGATGTAGTCCACGCGCGTGCGACCGCGGACATAGGCACATGAGCTGTCCCGATCTACTAAGGCAGATTGGATGACTCAGACCAAGTCAGGAACGAGCCCCGCCGGCACGCGCGGCCGGCAACGGCGAGCATGGCCCGATGGTCGCCACTGGCAACCATCCGGCATTGCGGAGGGCAGTGGCGAGCGGCGGAGGAGGTGAGGAATGCGGCCGATTGCTCACCGAGGTGTGACGATCAACAGAGAGCGGTGAACGGTGGCGAGCAGTGAGGATTGGTGGCAATGAGGTTTAGGTAGCCGATGGTGTTGGCTTTCCGGTGGCTCAAAGCGACGACGGAGGCGTGAACGAGGTGCGGGAGGACCTGGCAAAGGTGTAGAACATGTTAGGAGGGGAAAAGACTGAGTGGGTCGACAGAAATCTGTGGCCGACTACCAGCGGAGAGGCTTACCAAAAGGGGCAATGGAGAGGATGAAGTTCCAGCTGGAATCTGAGGCGGTTGGGGGGAACAGGATGCAGTGGGGTACGGCGAAGCTAGCGAGCGTGAGCGCTGTAGTCGGCGACGGCTATAGCGATGGCGGTGTGCGACTGGAGTCAGCAGAGCACGGTGACAATTCAGGAGCTTGGCACGGAGGGGTTTGGGTACTCGGTAAACGTGGGCAAATAAGGGGAAAGTGAGGACGGAGCATGGGGAGAGTTTATATGTACTCGACTACAGGAGTTCGTGGCTGAGTTGGCCTAATTTCATGGGGTTGAGGACGGCGACCATGTCAGCTAGTGGGCGTGATTCAACCACGGTCATGGGCAAGAGGGGCGGAGAAGGTGGGGGAAACGGGTGTGGACTCGGTCCGCAGCGTTTGAATCAAGGGCCGTGGCGCGGGGGAGCACGGACGGGCAAAATCCAACCCTTAGGGAAGGCCGATCCCCTTCGGCCGAGTCGGCCAGAGGTTGAAGATGGGTCTGACATGTGGGTCACGGCCCCACATGTCAGCAGGCGAGATGAGCCGACACGGCTGGCAGCTGGGCCAGGCCAGTCAGTAAGGAGGAACGGGGACAGGCACGGGGCGACATGGGCTGCGGCAGGCCGAGGAACGGCACTGGGCCGCATCCCAGCGGGAAGAAAGAAAATGAAAAAGAGAAAAGGAAGGAAGGAAAAAGGAAAAAGGGAATTTCCAGAAGGATTTTAATTCTGATAATTTGTTTTGATTTATTAAAAATACTTCCAGTGCTCTAAAAATTCCCATAAAAATCCTATTAGTGTATTTTGGCAAGGAGAATATAGGAAAAATATTTTTAGCCCTGATAAATTATTATTTTGCATTTTTCTTATTTAATTATTTCCCTTGGCCTTTTAGAATAATTTCTTCGAGGCTTCTTCTTTAATATATTTTGTGTGGCTCTATTAAGGGGAAACTCTGGGTGTGACAGAAACCCTAGAGCCTGTAATTGTACCCCTGGGCCTATAAATAGGCACCCAGCTCACTGTAATGGCGAGGTTTTTGAGATTAATACAAAAGATTTACTACTCTAGTCCACACTCAAAACCCATTGTTGTTCTTTGACAATAGTTGGCGCCGTCCGTGGGGATGTGGTTAATCACTCTCTCATGCATCTTCTTCAGTCTCTTCTACTCCAAGCCTTGCGAGAAGCCGCTCATCAGTCCGAAGAGAACATGCCGCTTCAGATAGAAGCAACTCAAGATGGACAGTGGAGGGTAATCACCGCAATCTCTGGGGGCTCCTCGCAAGGTTTGGAGTCGAAGAGATAGAAGAAGGCGCATGAGAGAGCGATTAACCACATCGCCACAACACCCTAGACCAAGCCGCCCCCTTTCATGTCAACATCGATAGCCTTCGGCCCGAAGAATGCCGAAGGTGTTTTCTTCCCACACCAAGACCCCATCATCATATCTGCTGACATTGCCGAATGCGAGGTTCGTCGCATCCTGGTCGATGGAGGGAGCTCTGCGGATATCATCTTCATCGATGCCTTTCAGCAATGGGAATACCGAAAGCTGCGCTCGCCCCGGGCGCCATCCCACTGCAATGCTTCGGTGGAAGCTCAGTTCACGCGTTGGGGCAAGTGCAGCTGCAAGTATCGTTTGGCGAGGGCGGCAATGCCCGGACTGAACCAATCATCTTCGACATTGTGGATATCCCGTATCAGTACAACGCCATCCCTGGCCGCTCCATGATGAACAAGTTTGAATCCGTGGTGTGTACAACGCCATCCTTGGCTGCTCCATGCTGAACAAGTTTGAATCCGTGGTGCACCACAACTACCTATGGCTAAAAATGCTGGGGCCGAATGGGGTAATCATGGTCCGCGGCCATCAGCCTTCGGCCAGGGCAGCCGGGCAGGCGGCGAAGAGCGTGCGCGAGATCCACAACGTCAAAGACGATCGGCAGGGGACGGCGAGGGGCTATGACATGCACAAGCATTCGCCCCAGGGCAAAGTCAATAAGGTCCTAGTCGACCCTGCTGATCCGTCGAAGACCGTTTCCATTGGCGGTGACGTCGATGAGGAGATAGCAGCCAAGATGCTGCAGGTCATCAAGCTGAACCTGGACGTCTTCACCTGGGGCCCGGATGATTTATCGGGCATAAGCCGAAGCCTCATTGAGCACCACCTCATGGTCAAGCCCGCCATCAAGCCTTGGAAGCAAAAACTGTGCAAGATGTCAATCGACCGCAAGGAGGCGGCGAAGGCAGAAGTCAACAAGCTGATCCACGTGCGAGTCATTTGTGAGGTCGAGTACTCAGAAAGGCTGGCAAACCCAGTATTGGTCAAGAAGTCGAACAACAAGTGGAGAATGTGCTTCGACTTCACAGACCTCAATAAGGCGTGTCCGAAGGACGACTTCCTGCTCCCATGAATTGACTAGCTAGTTGACTCGATCGCCGGCTACAAGCCGATGAGTTTCTCGGATGCTTATTCGGGATATCACCAAATCTTCATGGCCGAAGAGGACCAGGAGAAGACCTCTTTTATCACCCCTTTCGGCATACTGCTACATCCGCATGCCCTTCGGCTTGAAAAACGCCGGACCACCTTTGCCCGTTTGGTGTATAAGGTGCTGGAGGTGCAAATTGGCAGGAACGTTGAGGCATACGTGGATGACATAGTCGTCAAGAACAGGAAGGCAATTGACCACATCACGGACCTGCAAGAACCTTCGACAATCTGCACAAGGCGAAGGTTAAGCTCAACCCAGAAAAATGTGTCTTTGGCGTCCACGTTGGCAAATTGCTGGGGTTCCTAGTGTCCGAGAGGCAGATCGAAGCAAACCCTGAAAAGATCGAAGCTATCCAGCAGATGTAGCCACAGAAAAGCACACGCAAAATGCAGAGGTTGACGGGCAACATCGTGGCCCTCAGCCGTTTCATGGCGAAATCGGCGGAGAAGGCGTTGTCATTTTTCAAGATCCTGCAGGGCGCAAGAAAATTCGAGTGGACAACCAAATGCCAGGTGGCGTTTGAGTCCGTCAAAGCTTACCTCCAGGAGGTACAAAGGCTGGCAAGTCCGAAGGTAGGTGCCGCACTGCTATGTATCTAGCGGCTTCGCCAATGGCAGTAAGTGCGGCCTTGGTCCATGAAAGCGAAGGCGGACAGACACCCATATACTTCGTATCCGATGCGCTGCAAGGAACGAAGCTTAGATACTCTGAAATCGAGAAGCTATCCTACGCCCTAGTCATGGCCTCGCTCAAACTCCGGCACTACTTCCAGGCACACAAGATAACAGTGCCGTCACAATACCCCATTGGAGAGGTGCTCCAGAACAAGAAAGCCACAGGACGTCTAGGCAAGTGGGCCACAGAGCTGGCCCCCTTTGACCTACATTACGTGGCCCGAACAGCGATAAAATCGCAAGTTCTGGCCAACTTTGTCGCTGAGTGGACTTCGCCCACTGGCCAAGTGGCTCTGCTGATGAATGGGGATTGTTGGACCATGTTCTCCAACGGCTCGTGGTCACACGCCGGAGCCGGCGCGGCCACAATCCTCACTTCGTGTGAGGGCCACCCTGAGAGAACATGGTCCACATCAATGCTAACTATTGGAGTGGTGGGGTCTCGAATAAAACCAAATAAATACTATAATCACCACACCTCAAAGCAGACTTGACATCACGAACCAGAATTACGTTACAAACTCATGGTGCCGAACACGAAATAAATGAGATACTCAACAGAATAGCCTCCACCAGTCCTCCCTGAGATATGCCCGTCAAACCACACGATGGTGGCAACCAAGAGACTACATATCACAGAGGACT
The DNA here is from genome assembly GCA_003991445.1 of Oryza meyeriana var. granulata. Lineage (NCBI taxonomy): Eukaryota > Viridiplantae > Streptophyta > Magnoliopsida > Poales > Poaceae > Oryza > Oryza meyeriana. Next base: position 132,759 of record RYFJ01002314.1, read on the forward strand.
CGATCTACATCGGCTATTAAGAAAATATGTCATTTATTTCAAGCTCATACTTGTTCTTGACTAGCTCCTAGGCAAAGTTCTAGTCTCACACGTTCATCTCAAGTAATGGTATACAACAATAGGGTATACAAGTAAATAACTAAATCTACAAATCAGAGTTTACATAGGCCGACCGGCCAAATAATGCGGTTCAGCAGAAGCTTATCTACCCATACTCACAAGCAACCGACTAGGGGTTGGCCCCTAATAGAACCATTCCTGAAGAAGCAATGATTCCCACGGCACTCATCCTATCAATTCATCACCTGCAACAAGGTCTAAAGCACAACATAAAAATAAAGCAAGAGTTAGTACATTACTGAAATAATGTACTAGCAAGGTCAATCCGAAAACACTACATGCAAGTTCTAAGTCAAGGAAAGGCTATCTGTAGGTTCTGTTTTGTGTAAAGAAAATTTTAGTTCACAATCATTTGTAATGGTATTTAATAAAACATTAGAAACATGTATAATAAGTAAGGAAGTGATCAACATAATAATTTTCCTGCTTACTGCCCTCCACGGCAACAAGCCACCATAACATGAAAATTTTACTGCTTGCTGCCCTCCACGGCAACAAGCCACCATAAGCATTGTAATAAGCATAATAATCATCATAAATTACCAATCCACATCCCAATTTCATAAACTTATTTATAAAGCACAAAACTATACTTATGACACATCACTATGTTGCTCATGACCGCGAGCACGGCTAATCGATTAGTTTTGACTCTGCAGAGTTTGTACAGCTTTACCCATATGATGTAAATTCTCTAGTTTGTCTTGTGCGGGCTAGAGCACTACCACACTCTACACGTTGAGTGCGGTCTAGAGGTCACAACGTAGCCTTTACACTGTTCAATGCCTAGCCTTGCACCAGTGACGGCAAGCGGGAATCCACACCGAGGGGCTACCTCGATGCCACTAGGTGGCGGGACCACACCTTAACCTAGCGCCATGGCGGCAAACAAAGCAAACCCTCTGTTTCCTCACGAGGCACTATACTATTGTATTGGATAGACTTAGATGCCTAATGCCGTTGTGGGCCGTTAGGTGGTTTCTATGAGCTAGTAGAACGACCTAACCCATACTACTTCGGCCTACCATGTGCAAGGCTAAGCATTGGACAACTTAATGAGCTAAGGCCATCCCATTCTGGCACATGTCGTTGTATGGTAAAAAATAGAAGGTGACATAGAGTTCGGTCCTTAATCGACTCAGTCGAACACTCCCCCTATTGGTGTACAACTACTCCATATGCACACCACTTGCTGCCCAAGTCTAAAATCATCTTTTCCATCATTTTAGTTCACAAATAACCAGAGGCTTCACCTCCGTTCAGAAGTTGTAAAATGCCCATTTTCAAAGGTATAAAATGATCACAATGTTATTTAGCACATTACTAAGCATGGCTAAACATAGGAAAGCATAATAAATGAGTATAAGCCCAAGTGAGCACAAATGAAGTACTCTAACCAAGTCTAAGGTTACAAACAGCAAGGAGTACAAAGCTTCAAGGTGGGTCATTCAACAAATAGGTTATAACTACCATTTTCCATAATTTAAATACCGATTTGTAAATAAACACATTGCATTCCCCAAAACATAGGATTCAAATTGTTCAAAGGAGGAGGGGAGAATACTTGCCTTACTCTTGAATACCTAGAGAAACCTTTACTTCACTCCTTCACCGACTTCGAATTCGTCATCTAAAAGGAAATTGTCGTACAATCGTATAAATAGCAAATAATGCGAAAAATCAAAAATGCTCTAATATGCATGAGGTTTACACAGTGCTTAGGTACTGACCTTAAGTGAATTAAGGTGAAAAAATTTCTATTTATTTCTTTCTATTTGGGGGGTTACGAATTTTACATCTTCTATGTATGCAATACGGTAATTGTGCCTTATATAGATCTTATGTCACACCCTGGTTTTCTCCTTAAATAGAGTCACACAAAATATATTAAAGAAAAAACTCAAAGAAATTATTTATATAGGCCATGTGTAATAATTAAATATGATAAATGCAAAATAATAATTTATTATGGCTGGGAATATTTTTCCTATATTTCTCTTGCCAAAATACACTAATAGGATTTTATGGGAATTTTTAGAGCATTGCAAGTAATTTTAATAATTCAGAAGAAATTATCAGAATTAAATTCCTTCTAGAAAACCCCTTTTCTTTTCTTTTCTTTCTCTTTCCCTTTTTCTTTTTTTTTCCTTCCCGTCGGGCTGCCAGCCTAGCGCTATTCCTTGGCCTGCCATGGCCTGCGCCGCGCGCCCCTCCCCACTTGGCCCCACCTGGTAACCGCTCTCCCCGCGCCTCCTCTCTCTCTTGGTCACCGCCAGCTGGGGCTCACCCGCTAGCGTCCGCTTGCCCACGCCCCTCTCCCTCTCGCCAACATGTGGGACCAGGGGCCCACATGTCGGGCTCATCGTCTACCTCCGTCCGGATCGTGCGGAGGGGAAAATTTCCCTACCGCCGTCCGATCCTTGCCTTCACCCGCCTCCTCGCACGCTCGCCCCACATTCATACCCCGTGGACTGAGTCCCCGCTCTACTCCCCTACGTCTCTCGTCCCTATCGCGCATCATCTTGTGTGAATTTTGTACGTCCCGTGCTCGCCGCCGTTTCCCTCTTTCCGTAAAATCCGGCTGCCTCGGCCATGATCTCGCTCTCCTCGCGCCTACTTAAACCACCACCGTGCCCCTCCACTTAGTTTTCCTCAAACGCCCAAGCTTTTCGTGCCCCTTGGCCCCTCGCGCGATGTGAACCCGAGCCGCCACTGCGCTCCGTTGCCTCCAGCCGCTCGACGTCGCCATCAGGTCACATGCCCGCCACCGCCAGCTTAGATGCACGCCAGAGAATCCCGGCCGCAGCTTCTGTGAGCCCCTACGCCGCCGGAGTCCTTTCCCCGCCGCCAATCTCCTTTGGTAAGCCCTCCACCGGCCTCCGGCCGCGTCTCCCCGTCAATCTGCTCGGTCATTTCAGCCCTAATCTCTTTTTGCATCTTCGCCAGGAACCCCTCGTCTTTGTCTGTGCCTCCGTTGCCGCGTTGCACCGCCAGAACGCCGTCGCCGTCAACATCCCAAACCTTGTTGCTGCCAATCCACTCTGCTCGCCATCGTTCGCCTCTTTCCGTCTGTCACCGCAGCTCAGTGAGCACCCTGCCGCCTTCGTCGCCTCCTCCGCTTCTGGCCGCTGCCCTCCGCCGCACCAGATGGTCGCCGGCGGTGACCATCGGGCTATGCGCCGTTGCCAGCCTTGCTCGCCGGTGGGGCTCGGCCTCATCTCAACCAGAGCCATCCGATCTACCGATCGGGGCCGTTCGCACTCGCCCGCGCCGTGCCTGCGTGCGTGGATCGGGTCCACGTGCGCTGTCCTCCCCGTGCCACTAACCTATGGGCCCCACCTATCGGCGCCAGTCCCCCATGGTCCGCTGACGCATTAATCCGTTTAATTGCGCAATAAATCGATTAATAATTGGTTTGTATAGCAAAATCACAATAAAACTTCAAAAATCCATAACTAATTCATGCGAGCTCCGATTAATTCCATTCAAATTTTATTAAATACAGAAAATGTCAAGAATCCATTAAAAATACTTTTTGCTCCTATTTCTGTGCCCACATATACAGTTTTTAATTATTTGTGCTTTGTTTGCTATAGATTCCGACGCAGTCGATTCTCCCGTTTATTATGAAATCGTTGCAGAGTTCACCGAGCCGGAGCAAGGCAAGTTACATCATGATCTTGATCATTTTGCACCTAATTTATGCCAAATGCTTTGTTTTATTTAAATAACCCTGCATGTTTTATTATTTCATGTGACTTGGGAATTTAACCCATATGTGCTTAGAAGTACACCCCTATTTGATGACTCCATTCCTTTGTAACTTGGGTAATAATATGACTAGAGAATACTTTTAGGATGCTTAGCTAGGCTTAGATACTATTAGCTCACATGGGGAATAAAATGCTCTTATTTACACTTATTGTTCGACTCTATGTCAGGAAATGGAACTTTGGATACACGGATATTAAACTACTAAAATTGAACCTAAATGGTGGGTTGTGGGTGCATGGTTTTGTTGGTCACACCCATGGCAGTTAAGGACCGATTCACGGGACCCCTTGGGCAATTAATCGTACATACCATAAGCCAGCGTGGGCAACGGCTGGGCTTGTAGCGTCTCTTCTCCCTCTCCTAGGCACCGTTGGTGAGAATGGGCGTGATGGAGTTGGGTCGGCTCGGGGTCGGGTTGATCGGCTTTCGGATCCATTGTGGTGCAAGGGGGTAGCCTAGCCGATATGGTGTGCTCTGTTGGCAGGTGCAACCTCAACGTGGTGTGGATGGTTAGGGAGAGGTTGCATGAATGGTCCTGTCACAGCCTCTCGCGGGGTGTCGTAGTGACACGCCGGCACACAGGAACGTGTGTGGGGCTATGTCTTGTGGGTATAGTTGTAGACCTCTGGCCAGAGTAATCTATTTGAATAGCTGCGCCCGCGGTCATAGGCGTCTTGCTCAAGACTCACCATGATTAGTCTCACTATAATAAATTGACTTAAAAATTTGCTATAGTGATAGGATGAATGGTTGGGCCTAGTTAACGTGGTGTAACGTTGATCAGTGGAGGATTAATATTGTTCAATTAATCAACCTTTTTATTGTTTGCGAACCACTATTGTTTGCAATTGCTTTTGCGCAAATAAACCCCTAGCCTATCTTAGTCTCCCGTGCATTGCGGGTGTAACTTGTTGAGTACTGTGGGTGGTATTCAGTCTTGCCCACTTTTCCCCTCTCAGTGGTGGAGTACCTGTCCGACGAGGATCAGCAAGAGGACTAGGCTGGCTCCGCCGTCAAGATGCATGTGGAAAGGAAGCCTCTGCTTGGCTAGCTGTATATAGGGTTTATTTATCTTTACCACTGCATTTATCTAAGAAAATTTTATTCTGTTTGTAAGATGCACTCGGTATGGCAACATGGTATTGTGTACCATGACTTTCCTGGATAGGGATTTAATACACAGATATGTTCAGAATTCTGGTTACGAATTTCTGGGTGTTACAAGATGGTATCAGAGCTAAACTTGACCGTAGGACCAGCCAAATGGAAACCCTAAGGGCCCTTTGAGATTCTTATTTGCATATGCTTCTTGCACTTGGAGTTATATCGGGAAAAATTGGGAATTCGTTCTCGGATGGGGATAAAATCTTGGCCTTTATTTGATTGAAATTTTTGAGTCAGGTCAAAGCTAGGGTCGAAATTTTATTCGAGGGTTATGACATAGGTGTCCAAATTTTGGGAAAACATTGGTTTATTGGGGTGATGTATGATTTTAAGCATGCATAAAATATTTCTACTTACTTTGCAATTATTATTTGAAATTAATTCATTACTATTTGGTTCTGCTATATTATTTTGTCGAATTCTTAATAATGTTTATATACAAAATTATTACATGCATAAAATTGTTATTTAATTTCAAATTATGTACCACTGTTGTATTTGGATTTGAGCATACATTGATTCTCCCTCCTTGCCCTCTATAGATGGATAGCCTCCCCAACCAACGTGGTGCAGACATGGGCAGATTTGTGGAAGAGCTTCGCATGATGAGCTTCACCTTGGGGTATAGCCATGCCCCGGAGTACACCGCTGTGGAGCCCATGGAGGGTGAGCTCCCTCACTGTGTTCGATTGGAGTTGCCGGGCGAACTATACCTCCTACCAGCCATGGAGGTTGAGATCGGTGGGCGTACCTATGACCACGCCTGCAAGGAGGCAGCTTTCTGTCTGATTGGAGAGCTACGCTGGAGGCACCACTCTACCCTCCGCACCACCGCCTATTGCTACCTCCCCTGCCGGGCACACTACCAGGTCTACAGCACCTTCCAACCGGCTGACAATGAGAACGACACCACCATCATCCACATGAGGCAGGCGATGTGGGCCATGGACTTCATGTACGCCAACTGGGTGCGTGCGGCCCACGACAGGGAGGATGCCAACAAGATGACCATCATCGGTCTTCAGAACTAGATCGACCGCCTGAAGAAGGAGGTCGTGGAGCTGAAGGGACAGCCGCCATCCGGTGGGGATAGGATCCGTCTGACCCCGAGGAAGAGGATCCGTAGCCGCAGTGAGGCCAGTTCATCGGCTCACTGTCGATGTTTTACACCGGCAATATGATTATAGGGCTACTCAGCAGATCGAAACTCGGTGGACTGCAAAGGAACACAAGGGGTTTATATTGGTTTAGGCCCTCGATGTGAGGTAATACTCTACGTCCAGTTGTGGTGTATTCCTTTGAGGAATTATGGTGGTGGTTCTGATGAACTCGTATGCTTCTGCCCTCATGGGGTGCCCTGCCTCCCCTTATATATTGGGGGACAGGGTTACAAAGTAGGAGTCCCAGCTAGATTACGGCCAAGAGATCTCCCCTTATAGATATAACGTACCTGGCTAGGACTGTATCTTCCTTATTGTATAAGGAAAAGTCTGCCGAGGGTTACTATATCCCTAATTATAAGGCTAGGCCCATCCTCTATCCGAGTGGCCCATATGCTTGTCATGAGGTACCCGGGGCCCATGGCCTTCACAACAGCCCCTGAGACCTTCATAGTTGAGTCACAGCTGATGCCAAGTGTTCATCCTCCACGGTGAAGTTTTCCCGAGTGCATTGCTCCCGAGTACTCTTTGTCCGAGTGCTTCTTGTCTCGAGTCCTGCTTCATGTCGGCTGGCAACGAGGCTATGAAGGGCTCCATGTAGAAGTATGAATAGTGTGTGCCAAATAGGCACACCTATTAGGTGTAGCCCCCGACTTTGTGCTTAATTATGAAACAATTAAGCATAAAGTTAAAGATCTTTGACCTTGTAGTCTATCCCGAGTAGCGTCCTACCGGTATGTGAGACTCTTCGGTATCATGTCAACTGGAATATTTTAAGTCCTTTCTGAGTAGTATACTTCTTGTATATGAAACTCATTGGCATCATGTCAGCCGGAATGATTTTATAGTCTTTCCCGAGTAAGATATTACTCGGAAATCAAACTCTTCAGCTTCATGTCAGCTAGAAATAATTTATAGTCTTTCCCGAGTAGTGCACTACTCGAAAGTTAGACTCTTCAGCGTCATGTCAGCTGGAAAAAAGTTTGCTCATGGCAATTGTTGGCTAAGCATGTAAGCCGAGTACCACCTTATGGATTTTAATCCAATATATGGTCAGGTGTACTTGAGAGATACCTGCATCCCCAATTTTAATGGAAACCAGCTCGTGATCCTTATAAGGATATATTCTCAATACCTGGTGAATAATACAGATATCTGAACACATGTGTTCAGCAATGAGGCTTTCATGAAGTATATCTGATTACCCAATCGGTCTTTGTAAGCAACACCAGCACTGTGATTTTAACACAGCCCGCTAATGGCTCAAATTGAGCATGTTACTATAGAGACTCATATCTTGGTGGCCCAGTACCGATTTTGCAGGCCCAAGCCCACTTACCAGTACATGCTCTATAAAAGGCGGGGAGAGAGAGAAAAGATTCCCTCATCTTCTCCAATCCACCAATCGCTTTGTCTTCTAGCTTTCGCGTCGAAATTTCGCACCTCGCCTCCCTAGGGTTCACCATTGTTAGCTCTTTCCCTTCGAGACTCAGGCGATCCCGCTCCTCCGCGTCCATCCCAAACCTCCAGCAACATTTTCCCCAAATCTTCTTGCCCTTAGCCATGCCAAGGGCTTCAGATATTCCGGAGGCGTCGGATGAGGTTTGGCCGACTTCAGATTGCGGTTAGTCCAAGCTGAAGCACTTGGAGAGGTTGCTGCGACTTCGAGCCGCGATGTCATCCATTGGCGTCTGGCTAAAGGTGACTCGGTTCTGAAACCCCAGGCCGGTGAGATTGTTGTTTTCGCCTCCTTTTTTGACCGGGGTCTTTCTCTTGCATCTTCCGACTTTCTCTGCCGTCTTCTTGCTTTCTATGAACTGGAGTTGGTGAATCTGAATCCCAACTCCATCTTGCAAATTTCTATATTTGTAACTCTGTGTGAGTGTTTCCTGGGTGTGGAGCCTCATTTGAATCTTTTTAGATATTTGTTCCACATCAAACCCCAGCCCTCCAAGAGCAAGGTCCAGGTGATTGGGGGGCCGGTATCCAGCTCAGGAGTGAGATGAAAGGAATTTACATCCATCTTCCTTTGAAATCCTCCCTAAAGGGCTAGCATAAGGAGTGATTTTATTGTTTGGATCTTGAGCCATGCCTCCCCCCTTTCACTGGTCTTCCTCTAGAGGTTGTGCCCAACTGGTCTTCAGTGCCCAATTTTGAGGAGATGGGACAAGTCCAGATGTTGATTGACCAAATCGATAAACTGAAGAGCGCCGGGTTGACTGGTCCATGGGTGGCCAGGCGCTTCCTGACTCGCCGCATCAGGCCGCTGAAGCTGAGGTGCCACTTTGGCTAGGATTACAAGGGCAAAGGCGATCCCAGCTGGGAATACCCCGACCTGACGGGCAAGCACAACATGACTGACATCCTGCTTGACTTTTTTGCCAGCGGGGTGATCGAGACAGAAGACACTGAGCGTGCCATGCCGGCTTACAGCCAAAAGAGGCCTCGTCTAGAGGTAACTCCTGCTGATGCCGATTTGTTGTCCATCTGTGAAGAATGCTTGTCGACTTGTATTCTTGATTGCTTCTGCAATGTGTGATGTATGTTGTTAAACTGCTTGCAGGCATGTAAGGAGTTCGATGAAGACTCCCAAACTCTGTCAGCCATGAAGTCAAAGAAGAGGCTGAGAAATCCTTCTGCTGCCTAGCCCGACTCCAAAAAAGCGGGGAAGAAGCCTGTTGTAGACTAGGGCAAGAAGAAGATCATTAGGCCGATTGCTGCAGCTGGGAGTCTGAAGATCAAAGACACCGCCAGCGCAACTCCCAGGCCACCAAGTCCTAGACCGGGACCGGCGCAGTCAGACTCAGCAACATTGAGCCCAAGAAGAGCACTGCCGAGTACAAGGTCAAGCCCAGCGCCACCAGGCTCAGCAACATCGAGCCCAAGGATGGCACCGCCAAGTGCCTGAGCGTCCCAACCGGCTGCACCAGGAACGGGGCGGACCAAGATAAAAACGCCGCCGCTGACTACCGCGCCATCTAGCCCGACAACTGGCAGTCCTCCAGTGCCGACTTCAGGAGCCCCCGGAAGGTGGTTCAAAATCTCCAAAAGGTATGTGACTTTGAATCTTCTAGAAGTCCTATTCAGCATTGTAGTGTCTTGATGCTTGGCTCTTTGTGCAGGAAACGGGCCAACATTCATCTCAAAGAGACCACGCTGGCTGCTCTTGTTGTCGAGCCAGCCCCAGCCAAACCAGTGCCAGCGAGCGCACCTGCTGAGCCGGCGACCGTCTCAGTTGTAGAAGTTGAGGTCGTCCCGACTGTAGGACTGCTGACGCCGGCCAACCAAGGGGCGGATGTTGGAGCTGTTGCTCTAGTCCCTGAGCTGATCTCCGAAGCCCCAGCGGCCGTCGAGTTGGGGGCCAGGACCCCGTCGCCATCCTTGTCATCGTCGTCTTTAGAAGGACCGGACCTCCCCAGGCTTGAAGCTCCCCCCCGCAGGTTCCTGAGGACGTTCCACTGGGTAGCTCCCGATGGAACAGCGAAGAGTTATGAGCATGATGAAGTGGCAGTGGAGAGGGAGCGTGAAGTCTTGCTTCGTGCTGCAATCGCAGTGTCCTGGGGGGTCTAGGTTTGATTTTCGCCATGCTGAGTTATTGTCAGTCCTCCTTGTTTGGGTGTTCTGACGCTTGGCTCTGCTTTGCTCTGTTTTGCTCCTTGCAGAAGATTGTCGACCGCTCGGAGAGGATGCATGAGGTCCTGACCCAACTTGCCCCCCAACTCCAGCGATTGGGCTAGCTCTAGGCCTCAAAGGCCGATTTGGAGCGGTCTAGCCAGGAGAAGGAGACTTGGTTGAGGGGAGCGTTGATCAGCTCAGGGATAAGAATTGGGCCTTAGCCGATAAGATCAGAAGTAAGTTTTCTGTATTTGTCTTCCCGACTAAGTCCCGTGTATATTTCTCCAATTTTGTTGCTTCCCGACTGCCCATTTGTGTCTTGACTGTAATCTTGAGTACTTGACTCTTCTGATGTACAGCCCTCGAAGCTGAGTTGAAGACCTGAACAGAGGGGGAAACCAAACTGAAGGAGGCCGAGGGGGCCAAACTGAAGGAGCCGCCAAGCTCTGAGTTTTTACTTAGTTATCATTAGTCTTACCCAGCTATGTAGTCTACACCGAGTTAGTCTATAGGAACTTGATAAAAATCGTTTGCTGCAGAAAGCTGTACTCGGGCAAACGTAACACAGCCATTGTAAAACTTCATAATTTAAGCAAAACAGGCTCATATATTATTGACAAAGCACATATAATACATGCAGCCCCCGACTCACTACTTGGTTGGACAAGCGACATAGTGAGTCAGAGAAAAACTGTACACATGGTGAAATATAAAACTCAGGTATAGAAAGGACGTAGCTGTTCTATATTCCATGGGTTACTGACTAGGGCACCGTCTTCGGTCTTCAGTCGGTAGGCGCCTGGCAGCGTGACTTCAGCAATGATGAATGGCCCTTCCCACAGGGGGGATAGTTTGTGCCTGTCTTTGGTGGTTTGTATCTTCCTCAAGACGAGGTCCTCGACCAAAAAGGCGCAGCCATGGACATTCCAACTGTGATAACGACGCAGGCCTTGAAGATACCTTGCCGACTGGATGGTTGCGATGTCCCTGGCTTCTTCCAACTGATCTAGCTTGATCAATCGGGTGTCATTGGATATGTCTTCTGAGTAAGCCCGAACTCGTCGGGAGCCGAACTCTAACTCGGTTGGTAACACAGCCTCAGCATCGTAGATCAGGAAGAAAGGGGATTGCCCTGTTGCCCGACTGACTGTGGTTCTTAAGGACCAGAGAACAGATGGGAGTTCTTGTACCCACCGCCCTGCGTATGGTTATAGTCGGTCGAATATCCTAGCCTTGATACCTTGTAAGACCATGCCATTGGCACGCTCAACCTGCCCATTGCTCCCCGGGTGTGCCATAGATGCATAACAGATCTTGATGCCGAAGTCATCACAGAAATCTTGAAATACGCCGCCGGTGAACTGAGTACCGTTGTCCGTTATGATGCGGTTAGGAACCCTGAATCGGTATAGTATACCCATGATGAAGTCCTTTGCTCGTGCCGCTGTTATGGTAGCAACGGGTTTGGCCTCAATCCACTTTGTGAATTTATCCACTGCGAGGAACAAGTGTGTGAACCCTCCTGGCGCTTTCTTGAAAGGCCCGACCATGTCAAGCCCCCATACTGCAAAGGGCCAAGAGATTGGGATTGTTTGGAGTTCTTGGGCTGGAAGAATTGTTTGTCGTGTGTAGAACTGACAACAGTCGCATGTGCGAACAATGTATTTTGCATCTGTTACTGCTGTTGGCTAGAAAAATCCCTGCCAGTAAGCCTTTCCGACTAACGTCCTGGATGCGGCATGGTTGCTACATATGCCCGAGTGGATTGATTGCAGAATCTGTTTGCCCTCCTTGGTGGTGACGCAGCGTATGAGGACACCGGATGCACTTCTTCGGTACAAGTCTTCTCCGACTACTAGGAAACTTTTGCTTTGACATTTGATTTATTCAGCTTGAATGCGATCTTCTGGGAGTTCATCATCCAGGAGGAATTTGAGAACAGGGGTCCACCAATCTTGAGATATAATCAGTACTTCGTCTGTCACCGTGGTAGGTTCGCCTCCCGACTGCTTTGGTACTGGTTTCTTCTTGACTGACGGCCCCATGAGTTGCTCGAAAAAGATCCCAGTCGGGACCACTTCTCGCTTGGATCCCATGTTTGCCAATTCGTCTACAGCATCATTATATTGTCGTAGGACATGTGTTATCTCCAGCCCGTCGAACTTTCTTTCCAGCTTTTAGACCTCTTGACAGTACGCCGCCGTAGTATCATCGAGACATGTCCAGTCTTTCATGACTTGGTTCACCACGAGTTGAGAATCTCCATGCACTACTAGTCAGCGGATGCCGAGTGATACAGCGATGTGGAGCCCGTGGATGAGTGCCTCATATTCGGCGACATTGTGGGAAGCTGGGAAGTGGATCTGTAGAACGTACTTAAGTTTTTCACCGGTGGGTGACGTCAATATGACGCCGGCCTCGGCACCGCCGATCCGTAAAGAACCGTCGAAGTACATTGTCCAATCTCTAGCTTCGCTGTTGATGTAGGCATCTGAACTTCTGTCCACTTGGCCACAAAGTCAGCTAGAGCTTGAGATTTGATTGCTGTTCGTGGCTAGAAGGTGATGTTGAACGCCATCAACTCGAGCGCCCATTTAGCGACTCGGCCAGTGGCCTCGCGGTTATGTAGGACGTCCCTGAGTGGAAATGATGTGACCACCGTGACTTGATGCGACTGGAAATAGTGCACCAGCTTCCGGACAATGATGAGTAGGCCATATAGCAGCTTCTGGACCTGCGGATATCTTATCTTTGAGTCGGCTAGGATCTCGCTGACGAAGTAGACTGGCCGTTAGATCTTCTGTATGTGACCTGACTCGGATCGCTCGACCACCAAAACCATGCTGACTACCTGACTTGTTGCCACCAGATATAGCATTAATGGCTCTTAGGGCATGGGTGATGCCAACACGGGTGGTGATGTGAGAAACTTCTTGAAGTCTTCGAAGGCTTATTGAGCTTCGGGAGTCCATTGAAAATTGTCCACTTTCTTCAGTAGTTTGAAAAAGGGAATGCCCCATTCGCCCAGTCGAGATATGAACTAGCTGAGTGCCGCCATGCAGCCTGTCAGCTTCTGGACGTCCTTCTAGCTAGTCGGGGGTGCCATGTTCATGATTGCGGTGATTTTCTCTGGATTTGCCTCGATGCCGTGATGTGATACAAAGAAGCCGAGTAGCTTTCCGGATGGCACACGAAAGGCGCACTTTTCCGGATTCAACTTCATCTTGAATCTTCGAAGGTTTTGGAAGGTTTCCTCCAAGTCGGCGATGAGGTCTTCTTTGGACTTTGTTTTGATTACCACATCGTCAATGTATGCCTCCACGTTGCACCCGATCTGAGTGTGTAGACACCACTGAATTGCTCATTGATACGTTGCTCCAGTGTTTTTTAGACTGGACGGCATGGTGATGTAGCAGTATGCTCCGAACGGCGTGATGAAAGAAGTCTTCAGGCAGTCCTCCTCCTTAGGCTTATTTGATGATATCCCGAATAGCAGTCAACAAAGTTGAGAAGTTCTCACCCCACAGTTGAATCCACCACCTGATCTATTCTGGGTAGACCAAATAGATCTTTGGGGCACGCATTGTTCAAGTCGGTGTAGTCAACGCACATGCGCCATTTACCGTTCTTCTTCTGGACCAGGACTGGGTTTGCCAGCCAATCCGGGTGGTAGGCCTCTTTGATGAACCCTGCTGCGAGGAGCTTGGTTATCTCCTCCCGAATAGCATCCTTGCGGTCCTGTGCGAAGCGCCGGAGCCGTTGCTTGACTGGCTTGGCATCTGTCTTGACATTCAGGGTGTGCTCGATCACCTCCCTTGGTACCCCAGGCATGTCGGAAGGCTTCCAAGCAAAGATATTGCTGTTTGCTTGGAGGAAGGTGATGAGCACATCTTCCTATTTGGGGTCGAGTCCGGTCCCGACTAGAGCAGTCTTGGAGGGGTCGGAAGGGTCTAGGGGGATCTTCTTCGTGTCAGAGTTCGCTGAAATTCCCGACTTTGCTGCTTTTTTCACTGGAACTTGATTGTCCTCGACTTCGGTTGTAGCGGCTTGCCAAATGCTGCTGCGTCCGACTGGCGCTTCTTGGGCTTGAGCCAACTCACAGCTCAGTTTCTCGCAGGTGAAGGCTTGCTTGACATCGCTGCGGAGGGAGAGTACTCCGGCTGGCCCAGGCATCTTGAGTATCATGTAGATATAGTGTGGCACTGCCATGAATTTGGCTAGCGCCGACCGTCCGAGTATTGCGTGGTACGCAGTCTCGAAGTCGGCAACCTCGAAGCAGATGTTTTCTGTGTGGAAGTTATCCCGCGTGACGAATGTGACCGGCAAAGTTATCTGCCCAAGGGGTGTGGAAGACAGGCCGGGGATTATCCCGTGGAAGGGCGCAGTACTCGGCCGTAGTTCTGAACGAGGGATGTTCATCTCGTCCAGGGTCTTGGTGAAGAGGATGTTGAGTGCGCTGCCTCCATCTATATGAACCTTCTTCAGCTTGATATTTTTGACGACCGGGTCCAGGACAAGTGGATAGTGTCCCGGGTGTGAAACCCAATCAAGATGATCCCCGCGGTCGAACGTGATGGTCGTTTCTGACCAGCGCAAATACTAGGGGGTGTCTGCCGTGGAGACCGAGTTGACGACGCGTGTTGTTAGCTTCTGCTTTCTCTTGGACTCATATGTAGTCAGCCACCTGAAAATATGGTTGAGCTCAGCCTGGGGATCTTGAAAGTAATTGGCTAGGCCCGCATCTGGCTTGTCTTTGTCCTTGTCGGCACCAGATGATGAAGCTTGCTCGGAAGCAAACTTCTTGAGCATGAAGCAATCCTTGGCTATGTGTTTGCCTTTGGGGTGAAAGGGGCAGGGCCCGTTCATCACTTTCTGGTACTCGTTGTTCTTTGGCAGTCACGACTGAGTACGCTCCATGTTGGCCACCACGTCCTCCGACTTCTGCTTGCAGCCGCCGGATTTGTTTTGTGATGGCTCGTCGTTGGCTTTAGCCTTCTGGTCCTTCTGCCGGGGTTCTTTCTTGTCGTCGAGGGCCTCAGCAACCGCCTCAGCTGAGTTGGCATATTTGTTGGCCATGTTGAAGAGGGCCCTGATAGAGGCTGGCGGCTTCCGAGTAAATTTGGTGATGAACGGGGCGTTTTTGACTCCCTTGTGGAAGGCGGCGATGACAACCTCATCCTTGATCATTGGGATCGAGTTGCGCTTCTCGGAGAACCGCTTGATGAACTCACGGAGAGTCTCATTCTTCCTCTGGTGTAGTTGATAAAGATCATGTTCGGAGGAAGGTCTCTCGTAAGTCCCTTGAAAATTAGCGATGAACCATTCCCGGAGTTCCCCCAAGGAGCCGATCGACCGCTTTGGGTGCCCTGTCAGCCATGTCCTCGCGAGTCGCTTAGGGCGACTAGGAGGTAGTTAGCCATGGCCTTGTGGTCGCCTCTGGCTGCTTGGATGGCCAGAGTGTAGACCGTGAGCCAGGACTCGGGGTTGGTCTTGCCGTCGTATTTTTCGATCCCGGTAGGCTTGAAGCCTGATGCCAGTCGACCAGTTGTAGTTCTTCGGTGAAGGCTGGTACGCCTTCATCTGCAAGAGGGCTTTGGCTCCGATTACGGTGGTGGAACCGCTCGTGGTGGAGGCCGAAGTGCTCGTACTCGTCCTCCAGTCGCCGGCGTTCGTCGTCTTCATGTTGACGGCGCCGTGCATTGATATCTTGGCGTAGATCATGTTGCAAATAGCTTTGGAGATCTTGATTGTTGTGGTGATCGTATTGGGGACGCCGCCGATTGTTGTTGTTGTTGTTGCCGAGAGATATCTGGCGTGATTCCACGTGCGGTTGACTAGAGCCTGCCGCACGGCGTTGCGCCGATGCGGACGAGACTGCTGTTGGAGAACCCGACCGATGGGTCAGTACGAGGGTGTCCCCTGACTGCTGGTGCTGCTGACAAGCAGTAGCGGTGATCATGGCCTTGATCTTCACGATGGTCGGGGTGGCCTGGTGATTAGGCCCAAGCTGGACCGTGTCTAGTAGGGTTGCGGCGGCCACGACATTCTGTTGTGGCATGACGAAGATGTCATGGTCGCCGACTCTTGTTTGGAGGATCTGTTGCTGAGCCATTTGCCCAACCTTGCATAGCTCATCGTTGCGAGCGTCGCGCTCGGCCTCCAGTTGATGTCACAGTTGGTGGGCCTCCTCTTCCTACTGCTCACGTAGTCCGCGCGCCCCTTGGGAGGAAGTTTCACCCTTGAACGCCATGAAGATCTCGCGGTGCAGTAGGAAACTAGCCAAGCTGTTGTCCGAACTGCTGTCTGACCTGGAATCCGAGTCGGAGTAGTTGATCAGTGTGATCACAACTCCGATCTCTCTAGATCCAATCTAGAATGGCTCTGGGCCGTGTCCGAACTGAACTGTAGGTGATCGGGCCTGCCGCGTCGGGTGTGGATTGTAGATGTCCGCGGCGCCGCCAAGTCTGCATGGGAGATTAACGACTTCTCCCCTTTCTAGCCCGACCCGGGTGTTAGTGATATGCCCTAGAGGCAACATGGAGATGTTATATATATCACATGCTATGTTTATAATGTATTGATTTGTTCCTTGAAATATACATTATCATTATTCATGAGACTCTTAATGTCAAATGTTGCTATTTCTAAATGATCCCTGATCATATATCATATGAGGAACAAATATGATTATAACATTAGCGTATGTATTGATTGATCATCATGTCTCATGGATCATGGTATGGAGATACCAAATCGATAATATAGACATATGTTAGTGAACATATGTTGGATAGACCCGCCATGAGATACTGCAGAGATTTCATGTGTCATCAGTTAGTCTCAAGTAGTGTTTTTGGAGAGTCCTTAGACTTGAGATCATCATGGTTCCCAACATACGTAGTAGCTTATTTTGGGACTACTAAACACTACTCCGTAACTGGGTAGTCATAAAAGTAGTCTTCGGGTTTGCTATGAAACATGTAGTAGGATGTGAATGATCAAGATAGAATTTGCCCCTCCTTATGGGAGAGATATCTCTGGGCCCCTCGATGTAATGGATTATGGAAGTGCATGGCCATGCTAGGGTGATTGAGGTGTCAATCACAAGTTTGTAATCCATCATAGGATCAAGAGAGTGATTGAGCTATTAAGAGGATGACACAAGTCTCGTCTTGAGCTCAATCGATATCGTGAGGCAAAGGGATTTGTACATGAGGACATTACAGGTTCAGCCGATATGATCTTTACGTATATTTTGGGGCTAATATGCCTTGCTAGAGGCCGCTATTAACAGGGTAACCAGAAAGGCATTTCCGGGTCGCGACAAAATATACGTGAACCTACAGGGTCGCACGCTTAATGGGTTGGAACACTTATTCGAATGTGATTCGAATATGGGCTGGATTCGGATAGAGATCTGAGTAGACTCTTTTTGGGTCTCGGTCCACGAGGGCCAAGTGAGGAGGTCTATATATTGGGAGGCGAGGGGCCAAGGAGATTCATGTTTTCGGTTGACCTCGAGCCAAACCCTAGCCACCACCTCCCGAGCCAAACCCTAGCCGCTACACTCGCAATCGGCGTTCCAGCCCCAGACGTGTGGATACCGGTGGAGGCGCTGCTCGTTGCGGCGTTGATCGGCATCAATGTTGATTAGATCTGCTCGTGGTGTGGTTGATCACGGTCTGTACGCAGAGATCAACTACTTCCACTACTACCTTGACGCGCGCGTGGTTGGACCAGCTTCTCTAACCCTTCTTCCGCTGGACTGCGCGTCTAGTGGTAACGATTCAAGATCCCTCTCTCACATGATGTCCTGGTGTGCGTGGTAGAAAAGTTTTGTTTTCTGCTATCGTAGCCTACGCGTACTCCTTCAGTGGTATCAGAGCCATCTTGCGTAGTTTGCGATCTGGATCATCGCATATGTTGATATGTGGGAGTAGTAGATTAGATTATTACAGTATAGATTAGTCGGTTCATGTGATGGATCGATGAAGGCACGGGTTGATAAGATCAATCCGTGAATAGGGGTTAAATGAGGCGCAGATCATAACACTATTAGCGCCCTGGAGATTGTCTCGGATCGGCATAAGGTAGGTTATGCCGAATGCTAGTAGGTTATGGATCTAATAGGCCTGGGCCAGTGGAAAAACTAGAGTCCTGGAGATTGTCTTGGATCGGCATAAGGTGGTTATGCCGAATAGTTTTTTATAGCGATTTCATAGATTGGATCTATGAATTTCGTAGGGTGTTATGCCGAATGGAGACGGGACCGCCGTGAGAACCCCCCTTGTATAGTGTCATGGGTTCACATCGTTAGGTAGAATGCGATTCTACGTCTAACTAGTTTTTGCAGGGAATGATGTGAAATTAGTATGGCCCTATAGCTTATTTGGAATGTATGAGATGTATATGATGCATGTAACATTCGTTCATGACCTGCGTGTCATGATTTTTCAGCTTTTGTTAGCTGTCTTAATTGTATTTAACGGCCTGCGTGTCAACCTTAGTGCTTGAATTCATCCTTGTAATCTTCAATTGCTAGCTATTATAGGTAGTAGCCTAGACTTGAGGTTACAAGTTGACGAGGATATCACTAGCTCGGATACGACCCTAGCTATCTTATGTATTCATCAACCAAAGGTGCATGCTTTCTACGTAAGATTTACGTGTTATATATTTGAACAGCCGTTACTACACCATGAGTTTTGTGTGTTCTTGTTTGCAGAGATACTTGCTTGGGTGACGGGAAAGAGACCGAGCGCAAGGAATGCATGGATGATCAAAGAAGTTGATTGGGTACCAAACCAAGATCTTACCCAAGTCTACTCCTACATCACCACGTCCCTTTTTGGTCCATAGAAGGCAAGAGATGAAGTTCTGTACGTTTTGGATTCGGATTCGGGCCTCCTAACAGCATCAACTTCAAATGGATCTAGCTGCTGATCCAGAAGGACTCTTGGGGCCTATGAGTACTTGTTGGAAAGCTTATGCAGTCTACTTTCAGATGGTTTTAGTCCCACATCAAAATTCCTTCTGAGTTGTCCGAAATTGTCAAAACAAGACACGTACCTCTTTCAGTCCGTGTCTGTTTTGGGCCTTGGGCCTTATAATTGTGTCTTGGGCTAAGCCTAAGAGGTGTGCGCCCTAGGGATAACCCTAGGACATCCCAACTCCTATATATACAGTAGCTGTCATTGTTTAAAGGTGGGTTTTGCTTAGATTATTCTGCCATTGCAGTTTCGCTGTCTAGATCGGTTTGTAGAACCCCAACTTCGTGTGCTAAACATTCATCTGTAATTCAGATTGCGTTTGTCCTTGTTCTTGTGAGTTTCTTTGATTGCTTGTATGGATAAAACCTTTGTGGTGAGGTCGACTACGTGAGAGCGTGGTTGATAACAACTAGACGTGTGGGTGTAGCGGTTGCGAGGTGACGATCACTGATCGGAAGCCTCAAAACGTGAACATCTTCACGTCGCCAAATCGAACCTATCGGAAGATCGGGCACCCAGTCGCATCAAGTGGTATCAGAGCATCAGGTTGCCCGATCGGTATTATCTGTGTTTCCTTCTGTTAAGTTTTGTTTTCTCTTACCTAGAGTCTAGAAAACCCAAAAATTTATTACCACCGTGTTCTTCGTAGTGTTAGGTTTATCCCCTGTCCAAACCCCTTTGTGCCTTTGCAAAATTTATTTTAGTTTCGCTTTGTTGAGTCTGTGTCCTAGGTCAAGTTAGTGATCGATGGTTTAGAGTCATGTTCATGGTTCTAGTTCTAGCTGTTGCGTTGCGCGAGAGTCTGCCTTGAGAGATCGAGTTCTACTCGGTTTCGAACTGCAAGCCGCCTTGAGCTTTTAACCGCTTTCGCAAGCCTTTTTAGATAGGTCACAAGCCGCCTTGTGTTAATCGCCCTGCATCACTAGCCTCCTTGTCAGCCCCGCTTGACCTATTGGCACTTATACCCTAGCTGGAGCAACAGGGTTGAGCCACGAAACCCTAGTTCGCGCTACCTATCTTAAAAGATCCATAACTTTTGCATACGGACTCGGAATTGGGAAAACTTTATATTTGCGGATATCTACAGAAAATTTTACATCCACTCCTCCCTGACTATGTCAGGTTTGGTCAATCTAAAATCATGAAATTTGGCCTGCAAGACTGAGTTTTCAAGTCCTGGAGTTCTTGCACGCTTTTTAGAGCGCCTCTGCGTGTTTTTCCAGGGTCACTCCGTGCATTATATTGAGCTACCAATTTTTGTGGTTGCTTCTTGTGTACTAGATGTACTCCTAGAAGAGAAAAAAAAGAAAAAAAGAGAAGAGAAAAAAAGAAAAAAAAAGAAAAGGATAGAGAGCTGTTTTTAGTGAGCAGTCTTGCTAAGCTAATCTTTCAAGATATTTGAGAGACTTGGTGAGAGAGAGTTGTCCTATGTCATTTGTTTCTTACTCTCGCTTGTTAGGCTGGTTCTAGGAACGTGTCTCAGCCAGTGACTGCTACAAGTATTTGGAACACTTATTCAACTTTGCTATTCTGTTATTAATTTTTGCTAATCCTTGCTACCATACTTTTGAGCCTCCCGAGATCCACAAAATTCTTATTAGTACAGATTTGATCCGAGTAATCACAACACTCAGCGCTATCAACGTCCCACCTCTCTGGTCGTACCACCTGCTTCAATTGGTAAGAATATCATAAGAATTCGGTAAGACGCTTTTGGTTGCTTGAGAGTGTGTGATTCTACTGTCCACTACCTAGTAGTTGATAGGGATAAAGCTTTTGTGTTGTTTTCTATTTTCTACTAACAGTGGCAGGATTGTGATGACATAGCATGGACTCTATACAACAAGACCTTCAGACGATAGCTGAGAGCACGAAAGGTCTCCTTAGTAAATATGCACAATTGAGACGACATCAGCAGCCAGCTACTATTTCTTCTTGTCTTCCACTAACTATGACAGTTCACACCAAGGACGAAAAGGAGATGAAGAATTTGGATGAGAGCCCTACCATAGCTGCCACATCATCTTCGACAAGTGAAGGTAAGACTGTGTCATCTCCCCCTTCGTATAATGGATTTGGTGCTGAAGCATACATGAGTTGGGAAGTTGCGATTGATAAAATTTTTGCTCATCGTCATATTTGTGATAAACGAAAGATTAAGAATGCTGCTAGTGTCTTGACTTCTCATGCTTTAATATGGTGGCAAAATTTAATAACGTCTTCACATGATAGATTGCCTCAAACTTGGAACGATATGAAAATGCTTATGAGAGAGAAATTTGTTTCTCCATCTCAAAATTTTGCTTACAAAAATAAAGTGTGTCATTTAGAGAAACAACCCCTTGTTGTCCCTTCTTCTGTGACTAACCTTTTGCAGGATAATGAGAGTATTTTGGTACAACGAGTGCTAAGTTCTCAAATGGAGAAAGCGGAGCAAAATCAATGCCACAATTTGTTCCAATCAAGGTTTTTGGT
This sequence comes from Oryza meyeriana var. granulata, assembly GCA_003991445.1. NCBI lineage: Eukaryota > Viridiplantae > Streptophyta > Magnoliopsida > Poales > Poaceae > Oryza > Oryza meyeriana. The sequence goes on from RYFJ01002314.1 coordinate 154,057, forward strand.
TATGAATCGAGCATGCCGTATTATCATTGATAGAGAGTTGTAGCAACTTGGCTAGTTCTGATTTGGCTAAGAAGCTTGGTTTGCCTACACAACCACATCCACGGCCTTATTACATCCAGTGGTTCAATTCTTGCGGTAAGTTGAAGGTAAGTAAAATTGTGAAAATGGAGTTTTCAGTAGGCAATTATCATGATAGTGCTATATTCGATGTTGTTCCAATGCAAGCATGTTCTCTACTTTTGGGTAGACCTTGGGAATATGACAGAGATGTTGTGCACTGTGGTAGAACCAACACGTACACTTTCACACATAATGGCAAGAAATTTAAGTTGCTACCTATGTCCCCTGCTGAAATTTTGAAAGATGATCTTGAGAGGGAAAAGATTAAAAACCATGAGGTTTTGAGAAATAAATGTAATAATACTAATGTTTTGATGCCTTCACCTAAACCTGAGTTATTGTAAAACGAACATATTGCATTGGGCAGTGATATTTTGCAGGTATCTGAGAAGAGCCAAGGTAATGAGGAAAAGAAGAGAGACATAGAGAAAGAAGATCCTCCTGTTGTTCCATGCATGTTTCAAAATGGTTTAATTAAGAGTGCACCTACAGTTTTTGAAAATGAGAACAAAGGTAACAGAAATGGTGCTACATTCACTCAAGGTATGGACAATTCTGATATGCTATATATATCCACTAATCATGTTAGTTTAGAGCAATCACCAGTGGAATCGTGTGTTAAATTACCTTTGTCACACGATGATTTGGTTTCTATTTCTTGTGATAAAGAAGAGTTGTGCAATGCTTCACTTATATCCATGCCACAACTAGTGAATGAACATGTTAGTAATGTTGTTGAATCACCATGTGCTGATTTTAGACATATTGTTCACATTGCTAGCGAGAATGAAGAGCTTAGATTGCTATCTTCTTTAAATACTTGGGGGTATATTCAATTTGATGATCTTTGTCCACTCAATTGTTTAAAGAAGAAATTATTTGCTAGATCTGATTTGCCATGTTCTTCTCATGTGATTTTTCATGTTATTGGTAATTATGATAATAAAGGAGAATATAATGTGCATAGAATATACATTTGTTCGAATTTTAATATACATCCTTTTCATAATGACATGTCTTGTCTAGAGGACCGCGTGAGTATAAATAATTCTCTATCTAGTTCCTCTAGTTGTTTAAATGAGTTTCAGGTTGGTTTGCTAAAAGGAGAGTGTTGTGAGCTGCACGACACTACAAAGTGTTCTTCGTGTTTAAAAATTTCAGAATCCAACCATATGCACAACACTACCTCACCCTATATTATGAAAGATAAAGATATGTTTATCAGGCTTAATGACAAGGTGAAACCGCGGACGGTTTCCTATCAAGAACGGGAGAATGATGAGGACATCACTAGCTCGGATACGACCCTAGCTACCTTATGTATTCATCAACCAAAGGTGCATGCTTTCTACGTAAGATTTACGTGTAATATATTTGAACAACCGTTACTACACAATGAGTTTTGTGTGTTCTTATTTACAGAGATACTTGCTTGGGTGAAGGGAAAGAGACCGAGCGCAAGGAATGCATGGATGATCAAAGAAGTTGATTGGGGACCAAACCAAGACCTTACCCAAGTCTACTCCTACATCACCACGTCACTTTTTGGTCCATAGAAGGCAAGAGATGAAGTTCTGCACGTTTTGGATTCGGATTCGGGTCTCCTAACAGCATCAACTTCAAATGGACCTAGCTATTGATCCAGAAGGACTCTCAGGGCCCATGTGTACTTGTTGGAAAGCTTATGGAGTCTACTTTCAGATGGTTTTGGTCCTGCATCAAAAATCCTCCTGAGCTGTCTGAAATCGTTGAAACAAGACACATACCTCTTGCAGTCCGAGTCTATTTTGGGCTTTGAGCCTTGTAATTGTGTCTTGGGCTAAGCCTAAGAGGTGTGCGCCCTAGGGATAACCCTAGGACGTCCCAACTCCTATATATACAGTAGCCGTCATTGTTTAAAGGTGGGTTTTGCTTAGATTATTCTACCATTGCAGTTTCACCGTTTAGATTGGTTTGTAGAACCCCAACTTCGTGTGCTAAACATTCATCTGCAATTCAGATTGCGTTCTTCGTTGTTCTTGTGAGTTTCTTCGATTGCTTGCAGGGATAAAACCTTCGTGGTGAGGTCGACTATGTGAGAGCGTGGTTGATAACAACTAGACGTGTGGGTGTAGTGGTTGCGAGGCGACGATTGCTGATCGGAAGCCTCAAAACATGAACGTCTTCACGTCGCCAAATCGAACCTATCGGAAGATCAGGCACCTAGTCGCATCACAAGTTTTCAAGCATGGTGACCCAAAGAAGAGATGTGGAGGATGAAGATCATCTACACGTACATAGAGATAGGGATCACCATCGTTTTGGGCCATAGTAATTCACAGATGTATGTGTTTATCTGTGATGTTTTCTATCTTACTCTTATGCAATTATATATGTGATATGTTGCTATGGTAGGATAGAGTCCCTCATAATAAAAATTAGGTGTTTATGCCCTTCCATATGTTGCACCAAAAGATAATGATCACCATATTGTAGGCCTACCAAAGTAGGATGCAGTCGGTTATTATCATTATTTGGGGTAGATGTCGGACATCTACATGCGGAAGCATTTGATTTACTTAACAAGGTCATCAGAACAGTTTTGGATCTTGGGGCACAGGTTGGGGCCAAGGCATAGTGATGCCACCCAACAAGCAAGAGTCACATAGGGATGTGATTAGCAAGGTGTTGGTTACCCATGTCACCAGTTTTCTAGCCGTGATGCCAAAGCTCACTAGGAATTAGTGAAATGAGGATCTTGACCCACTATGTAACTTAGAGGAAGTTTTGTTGCAAAACACATAGTGGGAGTCTTTTGTTAAATAGTTTAATAAAAGATGAACATAAACATAGTGCTAAACTTTGCATATTCTTATGTTGTAGATCATGTCAGTTAACGCAACATCCAGTTCTTTTAATTTGCGATATATTCTTGAGAAAGAAAAAGTTAATGGAACGAACTTTATGGATTGGTATCACAACTTGAGAATTGTTCTCAAGCAAGAGCGCAAGGAGTATGTCCTTGAGACTCCTTTTCCCAAGAACTTGCCTAATAATGCTTTTGTGGCTACACGGAGAGCTTATGAGAAGCACACGAATGATTCCCTTGATGTGAGCTGTCTCATGCTTGCCACAATGTCCTCTGAGCTTCAGAAGCAATATGAGAACACAAATACTTACAATATCATTGTGGGGTTGCGTGGTATGTTTGAGAACCAAGCAAGGGCTGAGAGGTTCAACACTTCAAAGTCCTTGTTTGCGTGCAGGCTTGCGGAAGGGAATCCCGTCAGCCCTCATGTGATTAAGATGATTGGCTACATTGAGAGTTTGGAAAAGCTTGGTTTTCCCCTTAGCCAAGAGTTGGCTACTGATGTGATTCTCCAGTCGCTCCCCTTAGCCAAGAGTTGGCTACTGATGTGATTCTCCAGTCGCTCCCTCCGAGTTTTGAGCCATTCATATTGAACTATCACATGAACAACATGGACAAAACCTTGGCTGAGTTGCATGGGATGCTTAAAACTGCTGAGGAAACCATTAAGAAAAGCACCAGTCATGTGATGATGATGCAGAAAGGCAAGGGCAAGCCCAATGTCACGAGATGCACTGTCAAGAGAAAGTTAACTCCCGATGAGATCGCGAGTAGATCCAAGGCCAAGCAAGACAGGAAGGGTGCTGCTCCTGACGCAGTTTACTTTTACTGCAAGGAATTAGGACATTGGAAGAGGAACTGCCCAAAGTACTTGGAGGATCTCAAGAAGAAGGGAAGTGCGACTTCCACTTCAGGTATAAATGTTATAGAGATCAATCTTGCTACTTCATCTACTAATTTTTGGGTATTTGATACCGGATCAGTTGCTCACATATGCAAATCGTTGCAGGGGCTAACAAGAAGTAGAAGTTTGAGAAGAAGCGAAGTGGATCTTCGCATTGGCAATGGAGCAAGAGTTGCTGCGGTGGCTGTTGGCACCATGCCATTGTCTTTACCTTCAGGATTAGTTTTGGAATTGAATAATTGTTATTGTGTTCCATCTCTTTCTAAGAACGTTATTTCTGCTTCACATTTGCAAGCAGAAGGTTATGACTTTAGATCTGTGGACAATGGTTGTTCTCTTTATTTCAAAGATATGTTCTATTGTCATACTCCTATTGTGAATGGGTTATATGTTCTAAATCTTGAAGGGGCACCGGTCTATAACATTAATACAAAGAGGCAACGTCCTAATGATTTGAATCCCACGTTTATTTGGCATTGTCGCTTGGGTCACATAAATGAGAAATGCATGAAGATGCTCCATAGAGATGGTCTTCTACACTCATTTGATTTTGAATCATTTGAGACATGTGAATCTTGTTTACTTGGCAAGATGACAAGAGCACCTTTCACCGGTCAAGGTGAAAGGGCAAGTGACTTATTGGCACTCATACATACTGATGTATGTGGACCAATGAGCTCAACAACTAGAGGTGGTTTTCAGTACTTAATAACTTTTACTGATGACTTTAGTACATATGGACATGTGTACCTAATGAAACATAAGTCTGAATCCTTTGAAAATTTCAAGGAATTCCAAAATGAAGTACAAAATTATTTAGGTAAAACAATCAAGTTTCTACGATCTGATCGTGGAGGCGAGTATTTGAGCCAGGAGTTTGGCAATCATCTGAAGGATTGTGGAATTGTTCCACAGTTGACTCTACCAGGAACACCTCAGTGGAATGGGGTATCTGAACGGAGAAATCACACCTTATTAGATATGGTGCGATCCATGATGAGCCAAAATGATCTTCCATTGTCCTTTTGGGGATACGCACTTGAAACAGCCACGTTCACACTAAACAGGGTTCCATCAAAGTCAGTAGAAAGGACACCATATGAGATGTGGATAGGACAACATCCTAGCTTGTCTTTCCTTAAGATTTGGGGACGTGAGGCTTATGTAAAACGTTTGCAATCTGATAAGCTCACTCCTAAGTCTGACAAATGCTTCTTTGTCGAGTATCCTAAGGAAACAAAAGGATATTACTTCTATAATCAACATGAAGGCAAAGTGTTTGTCGCTCGACATGGTGTCTTCTTAGAGAAAGAGTTTCTCTCAAGAAGGGATATTGGGAGAACGATGCAACTCGAAGAAATTCGAGAAGCACCTGAAAATGTTTCAGCTCCTACAGAACCACAGCAGGATGAACAAAGTGTTGAAGGACCTGTTGTAGACACACCGGCACCACGTAGGTCAGAGAGGTCACGTCGTGCACCTGAGAGGTACATGTTCTTGACTACTCAACAAAGGGACATATTGTTGTTAGACAACGATGAGCCTAAGACCTATGAAGAAGTGATGGTAGGACCAGACTCTGAGAAATGGCTTGAAGCCATGAGATCCGAAATTGAATCCATGCATAGTAATCAAGTTTGGAACTTGGTTGATCCACCTGATGGTGTTAAAACCATTGAGTGCAAATGGGTTTTCAAGAAAAAGATAGATATGGATGGAAATGTTCACATCTATAAGGCACGATTGGTGGCCAAAGGTTTCAAACAAATTCAAGGTGTTGATTATGATGAAACCTTTTCGCCCGTCGCAATGCCAAAGTCTATTCGAATCATTCTAGCGATTGCTGCATATTTCGACTATGAAATATGGCAAATGGATGTCAAAACAACTTTCCTTAATGGAAATCTAAGTGAGGATATGTACATGACACAGCCCACGGGTTTTGTCGATCCACAACCAGCTGGAAAGATATGCAAGCTGCAAAGATCCATTTATGGATTAAAGCAGGAGTCTCAGAGTTGGAATATTCGTTTTGATGAAGTGATCAAAGGGTTTGGTTTCATCAAGAACGAAGAAGAGCCTTGTGTTTATAAAAAGGCTAGTGGGAGTGCACCTGTATTTCTGATCTTATATGTGGACGACATATTACTGATCGGAAATGACATTCCTATGCTCAAATCTGTTAAGTCTTCATTGAAAAATAGTTTCTCTGTGAAAGACTTAGGAGAGGCGGCATACATTCTGGGCATCAAGATCTGTAGAGATAGATCAAGAAGGCTAATTGGATTATCTCAAGATACATACATTGACAAAGTGTTGAAAAGGTTCAACATGCAGGACTCTAAGAAAGGTTTCCTACCTATGTCACATGGTATAAATCTTAGCAAGAGTCAGTGTCCTAGTACAGCTGATGAGCGGGATAAGATGAATGTGATCCCATATGCTTCAGCCATTGGGTCCATTATGTATGCCATGCTTTGTACACGTTCAAATGTCTCGTATGCTTTAAGTGCTACGAGTAGATACCAATCAGATCCAGGTGAAGGTCACTGGATTGCTGTAAAGAACATCTTGAAGTACTTGAGAAGAACTAAAGATGTGTTCCTTGTCTATGGAGGTGAAGAAGAGCTCGTTGTAAATGGTTACACTGATGCTAGCTTCCAAACTGACAAAGACGGTTTCAGATCGCAATCTGGATTTGTGTTCTGCCTAAATGGCGGTGCGGTGAGTTGGAAGAGTTCCAAGCAGGAGACGGTTGCTGATTATACAACGGAAGCCGAGTACATTGCAGCTTCTGAAGCTGCTAAAGAAGCTGTTTGGATCAAGAAATTTGTTTCTGAGCTTGGTGTGATGACTAGTGCCTTCAGTCCAATGGATATCTACTGTGATAATAGTGGGGCCATTGCGCAAGCCAAGGAGCCTAGATCTCACCAGAAGTCCAAGCACATTTTACAGTGTTTTCATCTCATCTGCGAGATAGTGGAGACAGGCGATGTAAAGATATGCAAAGTACAAACGGATTTGAACATTGCAGATCCATTGATAAAGCCACTTCCCTAGCCAAAGCATGAGGCTCACACTAGGGCAATGGGTATTAGATACCTATATGGTTGACTCTAGTGCAAGTAGGAGACTGTTCGTGATATGCCCTAGAGGCAACGTGGAGATGTTATATATATCACATGCTATGTTTATAATGTATTGATTTGTTCCTTGAAATAGACATTATCATTATTGATTAATGAGTACGTGACTTATTCATGAGACTCCTAATGTCAAATGTTGCTATTTCTAAATGAACCCTGATCATATATCATATAAGGAACAAATATGATTCTAACATCAGCATATGTATTGATTGATGATCATGTCTCATGGATCATGGTATGGAGATACCAAATCGATAATATGGACATATGTTAGTGAACATATGTTGGATAGACCCGCCATGAGATACTGCAGAGATTTCATGTGTCATTAGTTAGTCTCAAGTAGTGTTTATGTAGAGTTTTTAGACTTGAGATCATCATGGTTCCCAACATACGTAGTAGCTTATTTTGGGACTACTAAACACTACTCCGTAACTGGGTAGTCATAAAAGTAGTCTTCGGGTTTGCTATGAAACATGTAGTGGGATGTGAATGATCAAGATAGAATTTGCCCCTCCTTACAGGAGAGATATCTCTGGGCCACTCGATGTAATGGATTATGGAAGTGCATGGCCATGCTAAGGTGATTGAGGTGTCAATTACAAGTTTGTAATCCATCACAGGATCGAGAGAGTGATTGAGCTATTAAGAGAATGACACAAGTCTCGCCTTGAGCTCAATCGATATCGTGAGGCAAAGGGATTTGTACATGAGGACGTTACAGGTTCAACCGATATGATCTTTACGTATATTTTGGGGCTAATATGCCTTGCTAGAGGCTGCTATTAACAGGGTGACCAGAAAGGCGTTTCCGGGTCGCGACAAAATATACGTGAACCTATAGGGTTGCACGCTTAATGGGTTGGAACACTTATTCGAATGTGATTCGAATATGGGCTCGATTTGGATAGAGATCCGAGTAGACTCTTATTGGGTCTCGGTCCACGAGGCCCAAGTGAGGAGGTCTATATATAGGGAGGCGAGGGGCCGAGGAGATTCATGTTTTCGGTTGACCTCGAGCCAAACCCTAGCCACCACCTCCCGAGCCAAACCCTAGCCACTCACGAGTGCTAGTACACTCGCAATCGGCGTTCCAGCCCCGGACGTGTGGATACCGGTGGAGGTGCTGCTCGTTGTGGCGTTGATCGGCATCAACGCTGATTAGATCTGCTCGTGGTGTGGTTGATCGTGGTCTATTTGCGGAGATCAACTACTTCCATTACTACCTCGACGCGCGCATGGTTGGACTGGCTTCTCCAACCCTTCTTCCGTTGCACTGCGCGTCTAGTGGTAACGATTCATGATCCCTCTCTCGCATGATGTCTTGGTGTGCACGGTAGAAAAGTTTTGTTTTCTGCTATTGTAGCCTACGCGTACTCCTTCACCGGACCGGCTCAAGGCTGAGTCCGAGCCGAACGTTGAAGGGGAGAGTTGTCTCGAGACCCGGGCAGGTGGAAGATCGCCGTAGCAAATTGACGAGGGTTGTTGCAACGCTGAGTGGGCCGACTGGCTTGGAGTCGGCCCATTTTTCGGCAGATCGGATCGAGTCCAAGTCGGCCAGGCTGAGGTCGCCGAACTGGTCGGCGACGAAGTCGAGGCTTCCGAATGTTATTGTGTCTCCGGGGGAGAATTTGTCACCTCGACTCCTGTTGTTGGATCCATCGAGCTTGTGGATGTAGATCTCGCTGAAGCCCCTACCTGGCATGCCAACCGTCGATGTTTTATACTGGCAATATGATTATAGGGCTACTCAGCAAATCGAAACTTGGTGGACTGCAAAGGAATACAAGGGGTTTATATTGGTTTAGGCCCTCGATGTGAGGAAATACCCTACGTCTAGTTGTGGTGTATTCCTTTGAGGAATTATAGTGGTGGTTCTAATGAACTCGTATGCTTTTGCCCTCATGGGGCGCCCTGCCTCCCCTTATATACTAGGGGATAGGGTTACAAAGTAGGAGTCCTAGCCAGATTACGGCCAAGAGATCTCCCCTTAGAGATATAACGTACCCGGCTAGGACTGTATCTTCCTTATTGTATAAGGCAAAGTCTGCCGAGGGTTACTATATCCCTAATTACAAGGCTAGGCCCATCCTTTATCCGAGTGGCCCATATGCTTGTCATGAGGTACTCGGGGCCTCCACACTCACGGTAGTGAGGACTACGTGAGTGGATCCAGGAGCCGCACCGATGATGAGGTGGGCGACGAGCAGGAGCCAGAGTACAACTTGGACGACTGCAGAGCTGCTCAGAGCACTAGACGTGCCGTCCTTAGCTTTATTGTTTTCCTTAGTTTAATTTCATATTTAGTTGTAATGTCAGGACGTTTACTTAGGGTTAGTCAGGGATTCATACCGCCTATTGTGGTATGGCCGCCTCAGTTAGGAGTTGAAGTGTTTTTTTTTGTAATGTTTCTAAACTATGCACTTCAGTTAATTTAATTCAGTCACTTAGTTATCACTCCTGTTTCTGAGCCACCTGTTTTTCTCCTTCCCTTCCGCTTCCATCTCCCTTCAGATGGTGAACACTAGGAATGGTAACTACGCTGCCAGCGATGCTAGTGCAATGAATCAATAGGATGGAGCGCCACAAAACAACGGGGCTCTCCACCACATGCCACCTCTTTTACCTGAGAACCCAAAACTCGCCCAAGTTCTGGCCAACTAGAACCAGATAATGGCGATCATGAAGCAGCAGATGTAGTAAAATAACCTGTAGCAACAGCACCAACAATCTCACATCCCAGCTTTTGCTCCTCAATCTAAGATGCCTGAGTTCTTGAGGGTCAGGCCGCCTACTTTCTCTAGCACTACCAACCCCATGGCGCCAACGACTGGTGGTGGCGATCCAGAAGAAGCTCAACCTCCTCCAATGCACCGACCAGGAGAAGGTCGCCTTCGCCACGCACCAGCTCCTGGGTCCCGCCTCAACTTGGTGGGATAACTTCCTCGTGGCCCATACCGCCACAACGGTGGTCACTTGGGCTGAATTTTGCCACAACTTCTGAAGTCCCAGATTCCAGCCGGCATTGTGGCACAAAAGAAGAGGGAATTTTGAGATTTGGTGTAGGGAAACAAGACAGTCACAAAGTACCTCCATAACTTCAACCGCTTGGCACGCTACGCGCTAGAGGACGTCCGCACTGATGCAGAGAGGCAGGAGAAGTTCCTGGATGGGTTTTACGATGAGCTGACCAACCAGCCTCTCTCCTGCGACTACCCCAACTCGAGAAGTTGGTAGGACATGGCGATTCTACCAAAAAAATCAGCGCAAAAAGATGCACCGCAAGTGGAAGGCGGCTTAGTTCTGAGCCCATCAGGGACAACACTAGAGGCCAAGGGTGATGCTAGGGCATCAGGGTGGACCTTCCACCATGATTGTCCGCCAGCAGCGTCTGTTCCAATCGGGGCATTTCGGAGGCAATAGCAGTAACAGCTGGCAACACAACCGTCACCCCGCTCTGTGCCCACCAATGGCACTAGCACAGCAAGGTCAGCCACGGAAGGACAGCGGGGGCAAGACTTTCATCTGCTTCAACTTCAACGAGCCGAGCCACTTCCCCGACAATTGCCCGAAACCGAAGCGCATGGGACCTCGGCCTGCAGCTCCCCAGAAGCCCAACACCAACCGGTAGGTGATAAAGGGGCATGTTAACCACATCTCCGCAGAAGAGGCGCAGGCTACGCCGGAAGTGGTACTGGGTATGTTTCTCGTGAACTTAATACTTGCAACAGTACTTTTTATTTCTAGTCAACGCATTCATTCATATCGAAGAAATTTGTGGGGACACATGGGATAAAAGTAGTGGAACTTAAAATCCCCATGCGGGTTCATACACCAAGGAACCGCATGACCACAGGTCACTATAGCCCTTCAGTGAGCATAGAAATCCAAGGATCACCCTTTCTAGCCAATCTCATCCTCCTAGAATTCAAAGACCTAGATATCATCCTAGGGATGGATTGGTTGACTTAGCACAAAGGAGTGATCAACTGCTCCGACCACACCGTTACAATAACCAGTCCAAAAGAAAAGGCAGTTACCTTCAAGTTGCCAGTGCCACAGAGGCAGGAAGCAAGCTTAAATCAGGTCGCAGCAGAGCAACAGTCGAAAAGTTGAAAGAAGCTAGATAAAAAAATAGAGAAAATCCCGATAGTGAGGGAGTACCCGGATGTGTTCCCGAAAGATCTACCGGGGATGCCACCAGAAAGGGAAATCGAGTTCAGAATTGATTTGGCACTAGGAACAGTTCCAATATACAAAAGGCCATACAGAATGGCACCAAATGAGATGGCAGAAATCAAGAAGCAAGTCGACGACCTACTACAGAAGGGTTATATTTGACCAAGCACATCACCTTGGGGGTGCACCGGTCATCTTCGTGGAGAAGAAAGACAAAACAAAGTGGATGTGTGTGGATTATCGTGCACTAAAAGATGTCATGATCAAGAAAAAAAATCCCTTGCCAAGGATTGATGATCTCTTTGATCAATTGGAGGGTGCCACCATTTTCTCCAAGATAGACCTATGATCAGGCTATCATCAGCTGAGGATCCGAGAAGAGAATAATCTGAAGATAGCTTTCACCACTCGGTATGGGCTGTACGAGTGCACCGTTATGTCCTTCGGACTGACAATCGCACCAGCCTTCTTCATGAATCTGATGAATAAGGTGTTCATGGAGTTTCTAGACAAGTTCGTGGTGGTTTTCATCGATGACATCCTTATCTACTCGAAATCAGCAGAAGAACATGAGCAACATCTCTAGTTGGTTCTCGAGAAGCTAAGAGAGCACCAGTTGTATGCCAAGTTTAGCAAGTGTGACTTCTGGCTAAAAGAAGTACATTTCCTCGAGCACGTCCTCACCGCCCAGGGAGTTGTCGTGGACCCAATGAATGTGGAATCAGTTACCGGTTGGAAACCACCCAGGGCAGTGACACAAGTGCGGAGTGTTCTCGGACTTGCGGGTTATTACCGCCGGTTCATCGAAAACTTCTCGAAGATTACAACACCCATGACTCAATTGTTGAAGAAAGACGTAACGTTTGTTTGGACAGCTGAGTGTAATCATAGCTTTGAGGAACTCAATAGGAAGTTAGTCTTGGTACCAGTCCTGATCTTGCCAGATCCCTAGAAAGATTTCCAGGTATATTGCAATGCATCTCGCCAAGGGCTAGGGTGCTTGCTAATGCAAGAAGGCAGAGTGATAGCCTATGCGTCACACCAGTTGCGCCCCCATGAGAGCAACTACCCGACACACAACTTGGAATTGGCTCTAGTGGTTCATGCTTTGAAGATTTGGCGGCATTACCTCATCGGTAACCGCAGTGAGATCTACACGGACTACAAGAGTCTGAAATACATATTTACCTAGCCTGACCTAAACCTCCATCAAAGATGGTGGCTGGAGTTGATTAAAGATTATGATGTGGGAATACACTACCACCCGGGTAAAGCCAACATCGTGGCAAACGCTCTGAGTAGGAAGAGTTACTGCAACACCGCTTGAGCAGGGATGTTGTGCAAAGAAATGCAGCAGGAATTCGAGCACTTGAATCTAGGCATCGTTGACGCTGGATTTGTGGTAGCTCTAGAGACCCAGCCCACACTCTTCGATCAAGTTCATGAGGCACAAGCGAATGATCCAGAGATTAAAGAACTCAAGAAGAAGATGAGAGTTGGAAAAGCCCAAGGATTCACGGAAGACAAAAATGGGACAGTCTGGATGGGAGAACAATTGTGCATCCCAGAAAACAAGGAACTCAAAGACTTAATATTCTGGGAAGCTCATGAAATGCAGTACTCCATTCATCCTGGAAGCACTAAAATGTATCAAGACCTCAAGACAAAGTTTTAGTGGGCCAGCATGAGAAGAGAAATAGCAAAATTTGTGGCACTTTGTGATATGTGTCAGCGAGTCAAAGCAGAATATCAACGGAAGAGATCGGGATGGACTTCATCACCGGTTTGCCCCGCACATCTTTAGGATACGACTCGATCTGGGTGATCGTGGATCGGCTTACCATGGTCGCCCATTTTATCCCAGTGCATACAACCTACTCGGGTAAGAGGCTAGTAGAACTCTACATGGCCCACATAATGTGTCTACATGGGGTACCTAAGAGGATTGTATCTGATCGTGGTAGACAGTTCACTTCCAAGTTCTGGCAGAAACTGCAAGCAGAACTAGGAACTCGACTGAATTTCAGCACAGCTTACTATCCACAAACAGACGGTCAGACCAAATGAGTCAACCAGATATTGGAGGATATGCTAAGTGCTTGTGCATTGGATTTCGGTGGGACTTGGGATAATAATTTGCCCTACGCAGAGTTCTCGTACAACAACAGCTACCAAGCCAGTCTACAATGGCCTCGTTCAAAGCTCTGTATGGCAGGAAGTGCCGTACACCCCTCTTATGGGATCAGATAGGCGAACACCAGGTATTCGGGACCGATGCACTCAAAGGGGCGGAAGAGAAAGTGGCCATTATCCAGGAATGATTAAAGACAACTCAGTCAAGATAGAAGAGTTCACTGACAACTGCCGCAGAGATCTGAGCTTCGAGGAAGGAGACTGTGTATCTTCGCGTCACACCACTCCGCGGGGTACATAGGTTCCAAACCAAAGGGAAGTTAGCACCCCATTTCGTGGGACCCTATCAAGTGCTAGCTCGTAAAGGAGAAGTTGCATACCAGTTGGACCTTCTAGCTTCAATGGCAGGTATACATGACGTGTTCCACATGTCACAACTAAAGAAATGTCTGAGCATACCAGCAGAACAGGCCAATCTAGAGCAGATCGAAATCTAGGAAGACCCTCACCACCTAGAAAGGCCGTTTGGATCTTGAGAGATCAGTCTGAAAGGAACACCAGAAGCGAGTAATTAGTTTTGCAAGGTACAGTGAAGCCACCATTCAGAAGAAGAAGCTACCTGGGAACGAGAGGATGAATTGAAGTCCACCCATCCACACCTCTTCACAGCACGTCTGAATCTCGAGGATGAGATTCCGTTTAGGGGTAGGCTGTCACACCCTGGTTTTCCCTTGAAGAGAGCCACACAAAATATATTAAAGAAAAAACCTCAAAGAAATTATTTATAAAGGCCAAGTGAATTAATTAAATAAGAGAAATACAAATAATAATTTATTAGGATGCAATATTTTCCTATTCCTCTTGCCAAAATACACTAATAGGATTTTTATGGGGAATTTTTAGAGCATTGAAAGTAATTTTAATAATTCAAAAAAAATTATCAGAATTAAATTCCTTCTGGAAAACCCTTTTTCTTTTTCTTTTCTTTCTCTTCCCTTTTTCTTTCTTCCTTCCCGCTGGGCCGCCAGCCTAGTGCTGTTCCTCGGCCTACCACGGCCCGCGCCGCGGGCGCCCCTCCCCACTTGGCCCTATTTGTCAGCTGCTCTCCCCGTGCCTCTCTCGCTTCTGTCGCTGCCAGCTAGGGCCCGCCTGCCAGTGTCCGCTCGCTCGTTTGCCCCTCTCCCTCTTCACCGAGGATGTGGGACCAGGGCCCACATGTTGGCTCTCGTCTATCTCCGATCCGGTTCGGGTCAGGAGGGGAAAATTTTCCCACCGATGTCCGATCCCCTCCTTTGCTCGCCTCCTCACATGCTCGCCCCACGTTCAAACACCACGGACTGAAGTCTCCGCCTCCACTCCCCCACGTCTCCCATCCCTATCGTGAATCAATCATCCCGTGCGAATTTCGCATGTCCCACCGCTCACCGTTTTTCCCTCTTTTATAAAATCCGGCACCATGGCCACGATTCACTCTCCTTGCTTGTACTTAAACCACCTCCGTGCCGCCACACTCCGCCGCCTCCAGCCGCTCGACGTCACCACCACAGCGCCGTCAGTCACTGCTCGCGCCCGCTAGCTTTGCCGCACTCCAGAGAATCCAGTCGCTGCTCTCGCCGAGCCCCTATGCCGCCGGAGTCCATTCCTAGCTACCAATCCCCTTCTGTAAGCCCTCCGCCGGCCTTTGGCCGCATCTCCCCATCAATCCTCTCGCATGGCCTAATCTTTTTTTGCTCTCGTAGGACCCCTCGTCTTTGTCGTGCCTCTGTTGCTCGCCTCCTCCACCACTCGCTCTGCCCTCCACCGCGCCGGATGGTTGCCGCCCGAGTGTGACCATCGGGGCTCTGCTCAGGGCTCAGCCATTGGCTCAACCGGAGCCGTCACCGATCTGCTAGGCAGATACGGCTGTTCGCCAGCGCCCCCCCGCCCGCGCTCGCAATGCATGACCGGGTCCACTGTGCGCCGTCTCGCTGCGCCACTGACCGTGGGCCTGCCGTGTCGGCTCCGGTCCTGGTCCGTAAGCATTAATCCATAAGTGGCACAAAATAAAGCGATTAAAATTGTTTGATATAGCAAAAATCACAGTAAACATCAAAAATCCATAACTAATTCTACGTGCTTCCAATTAATCTATTCAATATTTCAATTAAATCCAAAAAAATGTGAAGATACCATTAAAATACTTTTACTCCTGTTTCTGTGCCACATGTACTGTTTTTAATTGTTTGTGCCGTGGTTTGCATAGACCCGACAGTCATCTCCCTATTATTCTCTT